>SNQJ01S0037777.1:174413-193118 GCA_010110895.2 Picea sitchensis
ATATATATATATATATATATATATATATATATATATATTGAATATCATATAATATATGACATGATATTTATAATAAATATACTTAATAAATAAATAGTTACTTATTATCCAAGGGACACATCCTTTCATAGATGGTCATCATATGTTCTATATATATGGAACTCTCATCATTGTAATAATATATCAATCTATTATAATCATTTTGTCTTAGCATTTTCTATTGCATTCATGTCTCTGTGCATGATTATTCTTCATGTGATCTTGGTTATTACTATTGCTATTATTCATGGTTTATGCTTCAGTTCATATAAATTTGTAAATAAATTGAATGTAATTGAACAACATTAAACTCGAACATGGTATCAGAGAACGTTCTTGAAGGAAGACTATTGCATAGGTGTTGACCTTCTACAACAGCTCATCATACCTTTCCTAGAATTCGTTGTTTTGTTGCAACTACAACTCAGGTTAAATTTTATGCACTCTTCCAAAAACCATGATGAACCATATTTTGGTGGAATATAGGCTTGATGGAACAACCAACTTAAGTTCTTGGAAATATAGATTTATCTTGACTCTAGAAGAGAGTGACCTAATGAAGTACGTTGAACAAGTTGTACCAGAATCAACTGATGATGCAAAAAATTCTAAATGGAGGAGGAATGATGCAAAAGCCATAAAGATTATCATCTGTTCTATTAATGTTTATTCAGAACCACCTCAGAGGAAGTCAAGGAATACAAGCATGAACGATGAAGATTTATTCTTCATTTCATCCCTCTCAAGTATGGTTCATACTAGTAATGATATTTGGTTGATTGACAGTGATGCTTCCAGACATATGATTGTATACAGAAAGCACCCTACAGATCTAGTAGAGAAAGAATATCGTTTGCATTTTGTACTTGGTGATGATGCCAGATATACTGTGAAGGGAGTTGGATCCTCTTCCTTACAATTGGATTATGGCACACCACTCCATTTCAGTGATGTATTATTTGTACATGGGATGAGAAGGAACCTTCTCTCTATTTTAGTCTTAAAAAACAAAGCCTACATGGTTTCTTTATACGATGGAAAGGTTATTGCATGGAACAAGAAATCTAGTATGGATTATGTTGGGGCGATTGGTGTTTGAGAGGAAAAGTTGTACAGATTGTTTGTCCAACTAGATAAAGCCTTAATACATGATTCTATTAGTTTTAGCGAACTATGGCATATGAGACTTTCTCATTTACATTATAGAGCTCTTCCAGCTCTGGGGAAGATGATGACAGGCCTTCCAAAGATCCATGTTGAAAACGATGGCATTTGCAGAGGTTGTGCTCTTGGAAAGAATGCCAAGGGGTCATTTTCGAGAAACGACAATGGATCCTGGGGGATCTTAGACTTGGTTCATACAGATTTATGTGGACCCATGACATTTTCTTCCTTGAGTGGATACCTATACTATGTGATCTTCATTAATGAAAACTCTCGGAAGACTTGGATTTAATTCTTGAAGACCAAGGATGGATTCCTTTTCATAATTCAGGAGTACATAGCATAGGTCTAAAATCAGACCGACAAGAAGATCAAAGTGTTGAGATTAGATAATGGAGGAGAATACATCTCCCAAGATTTCAGTGATTTCTACATTGAGGCAAGGATCAAGAGGGAGTACAATATTCCTTTAGACCCTCAACATATTGGGGTCACAGAGAGGAAGAAAATATCTATTATTGAGGTAGTCAAGGATATGATTCATGATCAACATTTACCTATTTTTTTGTGGGTAAAAGCATCCATGACTGTAGTGTATGTTCAGAACATATGTCCTCATAAGACTTTAAGGAACATGACTCTCGAAGAGGCCTTCACTAGAGTGACTCTTGAGGTCCGACACTTAGTGATATTTGGGTGTACAATATACATTCATATAACCAAAGAGAAAAGGACCAAGAAAGACCCTTTAGATAGAAAAGGTACATTTGTGGGGTACAATGAGTTTTCGAAGGCATACCAGATCTACATCCCTGGTAAGAGATAGATTCAGGTGAGAAGAGATGTTACTTTTGAGGAGGAGGTAGCCTTCATGAGATCTAGAGGATATCAAATGGAAATTGATAGTGATAAACAAGAAGAGATGGTTCCTTTTCCCCCTCACCCTCCAATAGTTTAGAGGGATACCATTGAGCCTATTGATCCCATTGATCCTGTACCTCCAGTTGATGTTCCCAGAGATATTGTAGTAGGTTAGAAGAGACCTACATGGGATCGTCAGACTCTACAGGAGGAAGAAGGACATGGATCTCCTCATGGTACCTTCTGAGAGAGAAAAATACCTCAGAGATATTCTTTCTATGCCACAACTATGAGCCACATCATTGATTATGAGCCTTCATGTTATGAGGAGGCATATGGTCAACCAATATGGAGAGATTCCATGATGGAGGAGTATCAGTCCATCATGAAGAATGATATGTGGAATATTGTTCCAATACCTGAAGGGAAGACTGTAGTGACTTCCAAATGGATCTATAAGATAAAACATATATCTCACAGAAGCATCGAGAAGCACAAAGCAAGATTTGTTTCTAGAGGATTCTATCAGGTGGATGGAATAGATTATGAGGAGACATTTTCTCATGTTTCTCGATACACTTCTATCGAGATGATTATTTTCCTTGAAGCATCCATGGGTTGGAGACTACATCAAATGGATGTGAAGACAACCTTTCTCAATGGAGAGATTTAGGAAGAAATATACATCGAGAAGCTAGATGGTTTCATCATACATTGGAAGGAGTCTCATGTGTGTAGGTTGAAGAAGGACTTGTATGGACTCAAGAAGGAAAATCGAGCTTGGTATGAAAGTATTGATGGACACTTGATGAGTTTGGGATTCAAAATAAGTGTTGTTGATCCCATCCTTTACTACAAGATTGTTAAAGATGAGGCCCTGATTCTGGTCCTCTACATTGACGATTTATTCCTCATCGGTATAGAGAGCCTTATTATTGAATGAAAGTATGTGTTGGCCTATGAGTTTAAGATGAAGGAACTTGGTATGATGCACTACCTCTTGGGACTAGAGGTGTGGCAGAGAACTGATGATATCTTCCTAAGTCAAGGGAAGTACACAATTCAGATATTGAAAAAGTTTGGGATGTTGAACTGTAAACCCATGGCTACACCGATGGTGACGAATATGAAGAAACTAAGTGTGTCCTCTTTTAATTATGACAATACTGATCCAAACATGTACACAAAATTGATTGGATCATTGATATATATGGTTAACAACAAACCATATATTTTCTATGTAGTGAGTGCACTTAGCCAATTTATGAGCCAACCGAGACAAACACACTGGATTGTTGTGAAACATGTGTTGAGATACCTGCGAGGAACAATTGGACATGATTTGAGATATAATTCTAGTATTGACATGAGATTGCAGGGATATACTGACTCTGACTGGGCAAGGAGCGTAGTGGATAGGAAGAGCACCTCCGGGTGTTACTTTACTTTGGTATCTACCATGGTTTTCTAGTGTAGTAGGAAACATACTTTTGTGGCCTTAAGTAATGTAGAAGCAAAGTACATTGCATTGAGTGTGGTAGTCCGTGAAGTAGTGTGGCTTCATAAGCTCTTTGCATATTTATTTGGACATGTTCTAAATTCCATATTTATTCATTGTGATAACCAGAGCTGTGTGAAGCTCTCAGAAAATCCAGTGTTTCATGATAAATCGCAACACATTGATATCAAGTACCATTAAATCTAATACATGGTGTAGAGGAATGAAGTATTGGTGCAATACCTTCCTACAAATGAGCAGGTTATTGATTTTCTTACCAAAACCCTTACTATGACAAAGTTCGAGTACTTTCGTGACAGACTTGGTGTGGCAGAGAATGCCTCCCTCTCTGAAAGAGAGTGTTGATGTTTGCAGCTTCATGAAACATTCTCCAGATCGTACTCCTCTGTGACTGAAGTGAATTGATCAGTGATGAAACTTATCCGAGAAGGGATATGTGGGTTTGGGATTATATTCCAAAGTCCAATGTGGAGAGCACATGAGGACATGTCTAGGGAGTTGACCCTTGATGTCACACACTATGGGAGTTGACCCTAGTGTTTCTATAGGGTGTAGCCTCTATAAGTCCACGTGGGAGTGCCATGTGTGACAAACATTCTCCAAATCGTACTCCTCTATGAATTGAGTTGAGTTGATCTGTGAGGACACTTATTTGAGAAGGGATAAGTGGGACACTTATTTAAGAAGGGATAAGTGCATTTCGACTTATATCCCAATGTTCCATGTGGAGAACACATGAGGACATGTCAAGGGAGTTGACCCTTGACGTCACATATTATGGAAGTTGACCCTAATGTTTCTAGAGGGTGTAGCCTCTATATGTCCACATGGGAGTGCCATGTGTGACAAACATTCTCCAAATCATACTCCTATGTGAATTGATTTGATTTGATCTGTGAGGACACTTATTAGAGAAGGGATAAGTTCATTTGGGCTTATATCCTAATGTCCCATGTGGAGATCATATGAGGACATGTCAAGGGAGTTGACCCTTGACATCATACAGTATGGGAGTTGACCCTAGTGTTTCTAGAGGGTGTATCCTCTAGAAGTCCACATGCGAGTGCCATGTGTGAAAAACCTTTTGATACTATGGTGGTTGTCTACCACTGGAGAAGAATGTGTGTCTCTGGATGGTTGTTGTGTACTACTATGGAAAGATACCTCCCTAGCTAAGAGGGAGTGTTGATGTTTTGGCATCAGGTGAAACTTCTCCTAGAGTGGGATGCAGACCAAGGGAGATAGGATACATTTATCATAAAGGTGCACTTGTGGTAAATGGGCCCATACGTAGTCCTTCCTTGATCATGACAAGGAATAATAATGACTCGAGGTGCTTGAGGTGTTTTCCACATGTCAGTTAGCATCATGCTAACATTSGCTCACAGGGATGTACCTATGGTGAACAACCTTGGTGAACAACATTGGGAATACATTCCTCCATATATATATTTATATAATATMATATAATATATGACATAATATTTATAATATAATGTAGAAATATGCTTAATAAATAAGYCGTTACTTATTATCCAAGGGACACATCCTTTCATGGATGGTCATCATATGTTCTATGTATATGGAACTCTCATCATTGTAATAATATATCGATCTATTATGATCATTTTGTATTAGGATTTTATACTGTACACGTGTCTCTATGCATGGTTATTATTCTTGTGATATTGGTTATTACTACTATTATTGGTCATGGTTTATGCTTCAATTCATGTAAATTTGTAAATAAACGGAATGTAGTTGAACAACATTAAAATCCAACATAAGTATCCATGTATATTTTTTGAATTACATAACCATTGTGTTCCAAATGTTGGAAGAGAAATTCCTTGTACCAGAAGGTCATGTCTACAATGAAGGAGGCAATACGTAAAGAACAATCTCTAAGACTGAGTGTGGAGCATGGAAAGAAGGACATGCGGTCAAATAATTATTTCACTCATTGCAAAATCAGTGGTCATTGCATTGGTACATGATGGAAAATGAATCCACAACTTTGTCTAAAGTAAGGAAAGAATGTTATGCATGCACACATGAAGAAATAGGTAGCAGATGAAAGGGTTGGTCAAGCACCAAGAATCCAAGAGTAGAAACCCAAAAAGGATAATTCATTAGCCGATTTTGGTAAGAAATGGGTAGCACATCTCCGAAGTTGTTTTCTTCCATTGTTGTAAACCTCACATGTTATGTGTATGATACCCCTAGAATGGTGAATAGTACAAGTGATGACCTATTTTAACATCACTTATATGCAACATTGTGTTTTTATTCTTTTGAAAGTGTAAAAATCAGAGTGACAAGTCAAACCATGTATGTATACTTTTGGTAGACCAAAAGTTTCTTTTCATGGGGAGGTTTGATCTAGGAGGATAGCTAAACTAAGAAACAATGGTGGTCTTGAATTCTTATGTAAATGTACTCATGTCCAAGAGATCGAAAATATATTTCCAGTGCAACTTCAACAAGATCAAACAAACATCGTATAAGAAAGTTATGATGTTCTAAAGTTTTGGCCAAACAGAGAAAATAGATGACATGAATGACAAGTGGCATCACTAAAAGCTGACACGTGGCACTATGGATAATGACTTGGCATGCTAACTAGATTGTATAGATTTTTATGTGGAAGGTTGAGTGGTATGTATAGGTGTTGATGTGGCACTGATTCATAGGGTGATGTGGAATTGATTAGCATGGAATGACTACGTGGCCACAACATGGACCAATCAAGGGCCACCATGTGGCAAGCCCAATTTTCTCAAAAGGGGCTTATCCAACCCATAATTATTGGGTAGGTATATTGTACCTCTAACCTCCATGAAACCAAACCAACAGCTTACGTTGTGCCACAAGTGTGCCTTATTATGTACAACACAAAGTATTTTATTTAAAGTCTAAATATTTTTATGTTGGTGAAAATTCATTCGGGTGATTTGAACCCCGACCTACGCACCAACGAACACAATAAATCTATCAATGAGCCATAGATATTGTTTGTATAAGAAAAAAACATAACTAATTATAAAGTGTAGGTATGTTGTATGCCATGGGAAGGTCATGAAGGCGATTCGAGCCCGTGACCTTTGTGCTACCGACAAACACTTTTAACCAATACGTCAAAAGATGCTACTTGGTATAATAAGTGAGTAATATTCTATTTGAATTTAAGTGTTTCCATAGCCCAAAAAATCCCAATGGGAATGGGATTTGAACCCTTGACCAGTAGTATAATAACCAAAGGTATTTACCATTACGCTAGACACTATGTTTTGAAATTTTTTTGTTGGGAATTTATTATTATACATAAGTGTTTTCCTATATAATTGAAGAACCAAGGATTTTCAAGCCTTTTTGAATGTAGGAAGAGAGTGGAAATTTATTTCCAACAACTCTACAGTCTTGCTTGAGTTGGTGAAGACATTTTATTACAGGTTGGAAATCCATTGTAATGTAATAAATCATTTGAAGTTCTTCACAGTATATTAATGGAGCAGTTTCATAATTGAAGTGGGTCTGGATATGTATCCCAAGATGGGTGAACTCCATTATCAACTTGTGTTTTTGTCTTTTTGTTGTTCATTTCTTCAATTCAGACTTTTAATTGTGATTTAAGCTTTATAATTTAAATTAATTCCATTCATTCTTAAAATTATTTGCAAATTAGTCATTGGATTTTTGGATCACTTATGATGTATACAAGACATGGAAAATTGGAATGATGTGTTCGCTATGGAATCCGACATACAATACAAGAATTGAATGAGAAAGGTCTCTTTTACCCTTGAGTTCCTCCAATGTTTAACAATGCCAAAGGGAAAGGAGGTAATGAAATGGTGGGTGAACAAAATGGACAAAGGAGGTTAAATGGAATGTGAAAGGAGTAAGGAAAGGTAAAGATCTTCAAGAATTCAATGTGCATGAATTTCCAATTTACATGACTACATAGAAATAGAGATCGCTTACCCAATCACCCTTTTTTTTATGCATGATTATTTGAGAGATGAACATTGAACTCTGGATGCATGGTATGGAGAGAGATCGACTAAAGATCAACTAAAAATAGCTTGGATTGTAAATATGATAATTTAATTGGTAAACAATTATTCTAGTTTCATTATCATGCTACAAGAAATATGAAAATTGTGAATCCATCATCTACAAATAATGCGTTTCCATAGGAAGACTAAATACCCTATGTAGATAGGTGAAAGAAGGCTCCTAATGTTGAACTCTAGGGAGAACATAATCTTTAATGAACTCTTGGAACAAAGTAAATGCTTTGGGAAAAATGGACCATTGAGTCGATGAACAAAAAAGAGTGGTTGTATTTAGATTTGTAACAAGGGAGTCAAACACAAGGCTCAAATGAATCTCTACCCAACATTCCTTTCTTTGAAATTGTTTCCCTACTCATTCCAATAGTCAATATGCCCTTTTTATTTGCAAAACAAATCAAAAGGATGCAACTATTGTATATAAAATGAAACCATAAACTCTTCAATTGTTCCAAACCTATGGTACAATTCTCGTTGTGTGAATGAATATGCTGAAGTCAAAAATGAAAAAAATTCATTGGATTACCCACCATTATGTTGAATTTTCATAAGAGATGATATTGTATATAAATGAATATGTTATTACAATGATGTGTGTTATATATATATAAAGAATACATGGTGACCATGGTGACCATCCATGAAGACATGTGTGGTAATAAATATATTTATACTTTATATTATATTATTATAATATAAATATACTTTATATTTATAATTTATACTTCATTACATATATTTATACTTTAAATTATAAATATATTATTACATTAATAATATTAGAATTAATAATATTGTTTAATAATTAATAATCATATTATTAATTATTAATCTAGTAGAATGCCTTTTAGATGCTTCCCAAACATAAACACTCCCTCTCAGTGAGGAAGACATTCTACATTATTCCAAGATTACCTTTGAAGATTACATGTGGTTAGCTCACAAATAGCTTCAATATGTCATTGTGATATTCACTACCTCTCAATGCATATGTACCTCATCATGTGCACCCTTGTGACTTCACAACAAATGCATCTAAGGCCCATGGGTAGTTCTCAAATTACTACAACATGTCCCCAAGATATCCACTACCTTGCAATGCATCAATATTTTATCATGTGCACCCTTAGTCTCAGTGCCAAGCCCTTTTTATGTGGGATGAGTTCCACCTATCTCAGTGCCATCCCTTTTTCATGTTGGATGAGAACACTGAGTGCGAACCCTTTTTCATGCTGTATGAGTTCCACCTGTCTTAGTGCTAGCAGTTTTTCATGTTGGATGAGAACACTCTATGCCATCCCTTTTTCATGATGGATGAGTTCCACCTATATTAGTTCCATCCCTTTTTTATGTTGGATGAGAACACTCAGTGTCAAACCTTTTTCATGTTGGATGATTTCCACATGTCTCAGTGCCCACCAATTTTCATGATGTATGAGAACACTTAGTGCCAACCTTTTTTCATGACAGATGAGAACACTCCCTCTAAATAGGGACCATGCAAATCTTGTCCCTAAAGTACTCAAACTGCATCCTCAACAACAGCTTGGTAAACATGTATGCAACTTGATCCTCTATAGTCATTAAACTGGAACCTCACTTCTCCCTTCTACACCATATCCCTTATATAGTAATATCTCATCTCAATATGCTTCAACGTGTCATATAACATGGGGTTCGATGACGACTTCATGAAACTCTGGTTATCACACCAAATGCAGGTCACCTCCAGTATGAGACCAAATAACCTAGACAATAGTTCTCGAAGCCACACTAATACTGCAAATGTTGCCAAATACTCAACTTCAACCATACTGAGTGCCACACATGAATTCTTCCTGCATCCGACAGATCCTCTTACTCCTTACTGTAGTACCTTGATCCCTTTGGAACTGACCATCCAACCATCGAGCACTGAATATCAACTGAATATTCAACCTACCAACTTCATCAGTTTTCTTCCATAACAAGTGTCGTCATCCTCTTCTTGTAGGCCTTACCTACAAGTCAAATTCAGTCAATAGCATGTAATTTATGAAGCCACACTACTTCACATATTGCTACACATAATGCCACATACTCATCTTCAGTCATAGTAAGCACCAAAAATGATTGCTTCCTGCATCCAACGGAGCCTCCTCCTCCTTACTTTAGTACCCGTATACCTCTGAAACTGATTGTCTGGCTCCCTCTCGATCACTGAATATCAATGTATATTCAACCTACTGACTTCATCACTTGTACTCTAGAAAAAGTCTCTTCATCCTCTTCTTGTAGTTCTTACCTACAAGTCAAATTTAGTCCAATATTCATAAATTTCTGAAGCCACACTGCTTCATAAATTGCTACACATGTTGCCACATACTCTACCTCAGTCATACTGAGTGATACAAACAACTATTTCTTGTTTCTCCATGAAACCATATTGGAGCCTATACTGAAGCAATATGTTGAAGTACTATTCTGATCAGGAATACTTCCAACCCAATATGAATCCAAATATCCATATAAATTGAACTCAAGGTATGTCACATACCTGAAACCATAATCCAATGTACCCTTAAGGTAACCCATCACATGTTTTTCTACGACCAATTGAAACTACCTGGGATTCTCCATATATTGACTTAGGGTGTTCATAACAAAAAATATATTAGATGTTGTATTCGTAAATTTCATCAATGAACCCACCATCTCCTTGTATAAAGTAACATCCACAGTCTATGAAGTCGTATCCTGCAACAACTTCAGATTTGATACCATAGGTGTAGCCATTTCCTTACAATCCAGCATCTTGAACCTCTTTAGTATTTTTATTGTATACTTCCCTTGATTCATAAAGATCTCATCCTGTCTCTACCATACCTCGGGACCCAAAAGGTAATGCATCATCCCAAGATCTTTCATATTAAACTCAATAGCCAATTTTTTATTTTTTATCTTACACTCTGAGATTAGCTTTACCACACATGTTATAAATAGGTCATCCACATACAACAACAATATTATCAGACCATGATCCACTACCTTAAAGAAAAGGTTAGGATCTACACTGATTTTTGTAAATCCTAAGATCATCAAAAAATTGTTGATCCTGCCATACCATGCTCTGGGTGCCTACTTTAATCCATATAAAGCCTTCTTCAATATGCACACTGAGTATCTCGTAATTGTCACATACTCAAAAAAATGTTATGTGACTACAAGGACCATTCTTCCTGATCATGTTGCCATATGTGCCACAGGAATACTTTATGTCCTTCTATATGTTGAAAGCCACACACTTTGAGTCTTATGTCCTTAGAAGATTATGCCAGACCCATTCTCCACTGGTCAAATTACCATGAAAAATCTTGGGAGAATGTCAGCCCGATGATGAAACATTAACACTTAAGAATAACTTTTGAAATTACATAAAATATGGACACTCCCTCTTAATGAGGAAGGTATTATATCTGGCACAGACTCTAACATTGTTTCCATCCACATGAGCTCATGACCATTGAATATTAGACACACAAATCTATACATCACAGGAAATACATAGTGACTTGAAAATGCGCATCTAAGGCCAGTGGGTAGCTCTCTAACAGCTACAACATGTCATCATGATACTATCCAGTTTCCCACAGAAAACATATGAAGCCATCACTCCCTCTGAGGTTATATAGTCTTCAGAGTCATCTACTCCCTCTGCATGTGTTGACCTCCTTTCTTCTTCAGTACATGGAAGTGCAGAATTCTATGTCTAAATAGTCTTTCTTCATGTTTCTTAATGTGACTGTCATTATGGCTCCTTCTCATAGCTATTACCTGTGACGTGCCTGGAACAAGAAACAAGAACAACAAAAATCATCTCCTAGATGAGATCAATTTATCATTTGCACAAGTATATATAGTGACCCTCGAAATGATACATCTTCTACTAACACACATCCATCATATACCCAACGTCATATGACTAACCATGTTAATTTTCTAGTGTTAAATTAGACAAGTACAATTTTCCACAAGTGGTAATTAATTCCAATGATATTACTTTAGTAAACTCTAGAACACCAATAAGTAATTACACTCATAAAATTTCAACTACTTTGAAACTTCGGTCTCTTCCTTAGATCACTTCCCAAGTGTGTGAGAGAAAAATATGTGTGTCTATTTTTGTGTCTTTTTGTAGTAATATTAAATTGATCCAAAAGGTCTCGCTCTGATACCATGTTGAATTTTCATAAGAGATGATTGTATATGGATGAATATTTTATTACAATGATGAGTGTTCTATATATAAAGAACATATGATGACCATGGTGACCATCCATGAAGAGATGCATCCCTTGAGTAATAAATATATTTATACTTTATATTATATATATAAAATAAATATACTTATATTTATACTTTATATTTTATTATATATATTTATACTTTATATTATAAATATATTATTACACTAATAATATTATAATTAATAATATTGTTTAATAATTAATAATCATCTTATTAATTATTAATCTGGTAGAATGTCTTTCTGATGCTTCCCAAACATCAACACATTGATGTATGTCATTAACTAACATGAGACAACTTACCATTAATGACAATGAATGTGAAGTTAGCTTAGTGCATTATGACATGTACGAATGAATGTGTTGAAGTCGAGAAACCTATAGGATTTGAGAGTCATGGGACATTAATGTATTCCCACTGCTACCGACGACGAAACCTACCATTGATGTATGCAAGCTCCAAGGTACTATAAAACATATCTAATATTCACCCTAGATAAGGTGTTGAATTAGACAGGATAAGATTTGTTGGAAGAAGGGCCTTAGGGGATCCCACATCAACCAATGAGATCAAAAAACAAAATGATTTTTGAAGAACCATAACTGAACCATCAACATGATATAGAAATTTATTGAGAAATTTTCCATCAAGTAACATGATTTTCAAGAAAATATCGTGTCCAACTACATCAAAATCCCAGTCTCCATAATTAGACTTATTTTTCTCTTTGTTGTTTTATTTATTCATTTATTTCTTCTAAACTATCCTACTCTTCTTGGAAAATTAAATCTTTTCTCAAATGTAGGAGTATTTCCAACGGAGCCATATTTGTAACAGGATTACAAATATACTCATATTCAAGTTTGGAAAATATTCTTTGATGAATACCATAATACGAGGGAGAAACTGCTCTGATTGATATGGTGCCAATAAATGTTGGAGAATTTAGTGTTGTTTTGGCCTCATGATTGTCTGAAACTAAAGTTTAATGTAATCATTATTTCTTTGGTTCTTTTATTTATCAACATTGATTTGTATGTCCTCCTTTGTCATATATTGTAGATCTTCGAATATTTGGCTCTTACATAAGGGTTCTAGACACAAATTTGAAAGAGATTCTTCAATCTCAAGTTCCAATGTTTGCTCTCCATCGAATCTTTTCCATGGTTCTTTCGTATCCTCTTCATATTTTCAAGGATAATCAAACAAAACTTCTATATCTAATTTTTGAAAATGTGTCTCATGGAACATTTTCTCTTCTATCCCTTTTTTAGGTGTAGATCTATCTCCAATTGGTACCAAGATTTGAGAAAGTTCTTGGAGTAGCAATTTCTTGACCATATTTAGATTATTCACATTGGTTGTTTCTTCATGTATTACACATGGATTAGTGTATGAGGGTTCTTATAGCACAAGAAATAAAAAAAATATCTACCTTAATGTCAAAACATAAATGAAATTTAATAAAAGGAAAAAACACACCACACGAAAAAATTCAAAGCAAATCCAATCAAAAATCACGTACTTAGATTCCTCATGCCATTAAGACCCTGTTGTTACCAAGTTATATGTTGACATGAGTTATCATTTTCCTTTCTGTGAATAAAACTAAAAGAAAACACATTGTACTGACAGACTTTAGATTTGCTAAGATAGTGTACTCATTATAGCGAATGCATAGGTTCTTACCTCTTGTCTTATCATCACTACCTCACTGCATCTAGAATGTTAGCACAACAAAAATTATATGCAGAGATAGAAATAGAAAATTAAAGAAATAAAAAAAAATCCAATGTCATCCCTTAACAACTCTCTGGAAATGGCACCAACAATGTCATGCAATTTAATTTCTTAAATTGATGATCATTAAATTATCAACCAGGGTGTTCGTAAACTTGTGAGATGCCAAAAAATTATATGTAGGACTAAGGAGCTAAGATTTACGAAACTAATTCTATTAAGGATAATCCACGTAATAAGTTATTTCCAGTAGTCAAGATTAAGCATTGAGGCTATATTCAACTACACATTTTTACTTCGGTCATAAATATTCTTACAACCCTATAGTCCTCTTAATGATTCAAGTGACTCTCATAGCCTATCAAGCATCAAAATCAAAGAAATCAAAGTTTCCTAAATTAAGTCCAGACATATCATAGTTTAATCAAGGTCTTGTAACTTGCATTTTGTTGGAATTCATATAATCATAGACTATTAATATTTTCTGTAGCAATCCACACCTGAACGATCACACACTTGCAAAATTGAAAACATAATTTAAAATTATGAAAATTAATGGAATAAGAAATCACTCAAATGTAGAGAAACAAAGGGTTAATCAACCATTCACAATGGATTTTGATTACATTGAATTGGATCATACTACAATATCTAAATATCTAAATGACCAAATCAAGTGTTCCCATTGTCCACAGATGTAATTGATCCAATGGTATTGGTTCTTACGAACTTCATCTCTATCATCATCTCAAATTGAAAATAAAATAAATAGAAATCACACAGGAAGATATGATACCTGGAAAGAAAATGAAATTGTAAATCACTATGGAAGGAGATCTTATAACTGAAAAATAATTTGAACATAAATCAAATTAGAACTGAACCGTAACACACGTACAAAAAAAATAATCTAAAATAAAATACATGAACACCAACACACACCCTGGTTGGTGGGCCCTTCCCAACTTGGATGGCGTGGTTAGAAGAAACTCACAGTATTAAAAAACAAAGATGTCCCATGGTTCTGAATAGAGTATTGATATTACGTGACTTTCTTCAAAATACATCAATGTACACATAAGCTCAATCACATGACCAATGATCCAATAAAAAGTTTGATCATAAACAATATCAAATTCATGTCATATCTCTACTGTTTACAATACATTGGTCCTATTAAAGGAACGTRGGACCATTCCCATAAAAAATAATCCTCATATTAGATTGTAATGACATCCATACATAGAAAATMATACAAGACTCGATCCCCATGAGATTAGTCTGTTGGATTGGAAATAAGATTAAATAAACTGAATACAAGATATTATCATGAATGTGCATGAGAATAGATCGATATCATCCACAAAATATGGCTTATTTTTGTAGCTTAGTTGCCCGTTGACCAATAGTTTAATTGTGACTCCTTCTTTGATGGGTTGAGGGTATCCTTGATTTGATGAACACCAATCTATGATCAAACCTCCTTGTCCTTAAATATCTTTGTGGTATATTTTGTCCATAAGAAGAAGATGTATCCCGAACATTGAGGCACTACTATATTTCGTGTAGGTGACATGCGCTACAAGATTTCTTGTAGATGACATGTGCTACCATATTTATTGTATATGACATGCACTACTAAATTTCCTATAGGTTGCAGTTTTTACTAGATTTCCTGTAGAATGTTATAAATATAACTAGACCTCCAAAATTAATTAAGAAACCACRAAATCCATCCTAAGTAATCATTGAAATATGGAAAATCAATAAATTTAATAATCACATGTCTCTCTAATATCTTATGACAAAAGGTGGATAATATTTGGTGATCTAAACGATAAATGAATGAGAATGGAAGGTAAATTGGGTGGTAGTAAACATGAATGGTCATTGTAAACATTGTGAAATCGAGGCTCAATATCCTCCCTGTTGTTTAAGCCCTATAAGGGAAGTGAGACATCCGAAGGATTGTGGAGCAGTGAAAGGGTACACTTACTTGGGTGGGACAGACTATGGGGAATGAGAGGATATGAGGTGGAACTGCTTCTAGAGTTGGTGTCATTGGCCTTGCCTTTTTTTTTCTAGTGGTGTATGACCTTAGTGATGCTAGTGAGAGTACATTTTCCCTGGTGGAGTCATAGGCCCAGATCATGGGTGACAAACTATTGAGAGTGAATGAACAACAAAGTATATGGATAGGATGAATGTTTGATATATGGATGTAGTTGGTGATTTCAATAAAAGATAAGTGTTATTTTATGTGTATTATTATGCTAAACAATGTGTGTATTTATGAATAATTCACTTATGCTATAAGTGTTATAATTATGCATGGATTATATTTTTTAGGACTACATAATTGTGCAAATATGTATGGAATATTAATTATCAAATGGTATTAGAGAATTAATGGGAAAAATTGAAGAAAATTCAAAAATTCGCTAATTGATAAAAGTTGGGTTTTAGTGGTAGTGCCCAGGTGGGGTCTTGTGTACATTACAGATTGGGAAAGGGAAATGTGGTCCTTTTTTTTCAATACTTGGAGGTCAAGAAATAGTGCAGATAACACAATTCTATCTTTTTAGATTTCTTCTTAAGGATGGATTTCACACGGTTTGGAAAGTTTGGGGTCACTACCATTGAGAATAAAGTCATCAATATAAATGACAATTATTAGGAGATGGTTATTTTCTCTCCTGGTATAGGAAATGGGGTTATAATGAAATACATAAAAGATGTGTAAAAAATAAACAGATTCATTTTAAGATACCAAGCTCGAGGATATTACTTAACACCATAGAAAGATTTCTTAAAGTGACAAACAAGGTTGGAGTCATTTTGGGCATAGCCATGAGGTTGTGCCATGTAAATTTGTTCATGCAAATCCTCATTGAAGAATTCATATTTAACATCCATCTAATAGATCTCTCATTTATGTGAGGTGGTAAGAGATAGAACAAGGTTGGCTAAAATCATTTTATCTACAAGGGAAAAGGTTTCACCAAGTCAATCCCTTGAACTTGAGAAAATTATTTGGAAACTAACCAATACTTACATCCTTAAACATTTCCATTTGATGCATAATTATTTCTATACACCCATTTATATCTGACATTTTTTCTTCCTTTTGAAAGAGGTACAAAATCCCATGTATCACTCACCATTAAGGAATGATATTCTTCATTCATTTCCATGTCCCAATCTATATTGCTAGAAGCTTCTCCAAATGTTCATGGATCATGTTTATCTGAAACTTGATCCAAAAGAGAGGTGGCTCAATTGAACCATCAACATATATGATGTTGATCCATAGGATCACCGAAAAATATCACCAACTTCTTCTCATGATGTATGGATCCATCTAGGAGGATGGTGATGTTGTAGGTTCATGTTAAGTGGCATCAAATCAAGGAAGGTGAGTAGGTGGAAGTGTATTTCCATCCTCATTTTCATCATATGAAAAATAAACCATATTAGGAACATTAAGATAAAAGTTAGGAATAAAATATGGCACAAACACCAAATATGGTGTGCAAGTCGAAGATGGTACAAACATCAAATTAGGCACACAAGTCAAGATACCTTCATCAAACTTAACATATCTCCTAACAATAATTTTAATGGAATGAGGTTCAATAAGTCTATAACCATTTACATTTTCAAAATATCAAACAAAAATGCACTTCTCACTTTTAGTCTATAATGTTTGTATTATCTCATCAAGGATGTGAGCTCATGCTTCACTACTGAAGACATAGAATTGGATTACATATTGTTTAATTTTAATTAATGCTTCTTCAAGGGTTATGCATTTTAAATCCTTTGTGGGAGTGAAAATGACTATGTACTTGGCACAATTAGTGGCTTCCACCTAAAAAAGAAGACTTAATCCCTTAGACTTGGTCATACAATTTTCTATTTACTTTGATATGTGATTCTTTTTCTCGGCAACATCATTTTTCTATGGTGAATATACAAAAATATGTTGCATCTTAATGCCCTTTGTAGTGTACTAAGTTGTAAATTTGTTGTTAATATATTAACCTCCATTATATGTTCTTAACTTCTATAATTGATGTCCATTAATTTTTTTTCTACCAGGGCCTTATAGTCCAAAAACATATAAAAAATATCACTCTCAAGTTTTAAGAAATAAACCCAATCGTGTTTGGAGAAGTCATAAATGAAAGATAAGAATTAATTGAATCCAAATAAATAAGGAGAAGGACGCAAAACACACAAATTACTATGAACAAGTTGCAAGGGGGTGGAGCTGTGCCAAGAGGCATGCTTGTTAAAACTATCTTGATGATGCTTTCTATGAACACAACTGACACAAACAACATCTCTATAAGAATTAAGAGGAAGACTAGTAACCATATTCTTATTACATAACCATATTAATAAAAAGATCAGTTTTACTATCCATATAAAAACATGTAGGTAAGATGACTTCAAAAGTAGAAACTAACCATCATGATGGAAAGATTTCAAAAAGATATGCAATTTTAAAAAAAGACATTGAAAATGGACTCTAGATGTCAAACTTATGTCATTTTAAGAAAGGAATGGAAGATTATCAAAGTAGCATGTGGGAGGTAGGGGTCGGCCTATGTGGTGATGGGTGCACAATGAAATTGGTGAGTAAAATATTTATGTCAAAATTATTTCATTAATTAAACATTGTGTTTGGTATATTAAAAATAATCATATACAACTAAATATATATTTTATTAAGTCATATACAACTAAATATATATTGGATTGTATTATGTTTTTATTATAATATATGTAACGACCCTACTTAAATGGATGTATAGGATTATTAATTATAATTAATTTGATAATCTGACTGTCCTAAAAAGTTAGCTAAACAATAATTATTTATTAAATAATATTAACTAACTAATTATTATTAATTACTTGTTCATGTTTGTCCAGGATCAATTAATTATTAATTGACTCATTAATTAATTGAGTAAAGAATTAAAGGGGTTAATAAGTTTAAATTGTTAAAGA
>SNQJ01S0037778.1:6065-17576 GCA_010110895.2 Picea sitchensis
ATATTATAAATTTAATATAATATAAATTTTAATATATAGTATAATATTTATGTTAATTAATATAAATTTATGTGTGATAATCATATTAATAATATTAATGTTTCCATATACATCATATTTAGTATATATTGTAAAAAAAATATTACTAATATGCTAAATATACACCTATGGGTAACACATTAATGTTATTAATGTGGTTATTTATAGTTTGTGAATTGTTAGGTCATATTCTGGGTGGAGGACATAGACTTACTATCAATTCTATGGTCATCGTCATAATAGAAACATTGAAAATTTCAAAAATAAAGAAATAAACACTATGTGGCATTAAAATAACATTTACAGATTTGTGTATGGCATCTGGTAATTATTTCTCTCATGCACTGTATTTCATATGTTATATAGAGGAGACAGTTTTTGGTTCCCCGAGTGGCACAACAATTTTCTTTGTTTTTGTATATGGAGTCTACTCTATGGAGGAGAGGGTTTTCCGTTGTGCTACTTGGCACAATCGTCTACTCTATGGAGGAGACCATTTTTTGTTTCCCAACATGGCACAATGGTTTTCAAGTGATGAATGGTTTTCTCTACCGTATCATATTGTGTGTGCTCTATGGAGGAGACAATTTATGGTTGTGCGATGTGAAAGGAGACCGTTGTGTTTTGGCATCCCATTACAATCAATGATCAATGTGAAAATGTAGTATGGAGACGTTACAGAGGTTGGAACATTGCTATTGAAGCTCAATCAAACCTAGAGATGTTAAGGAGGATGCAAGATTGCTAGAGACATTTATCAATCAAATCAATGCTAAATGTGAAAATTGTAGTATAGAGACATTACAGAGGATGAAACATTGCTACTAAAGCTAAAGCATATAGGAACCTGGAGACATTACAGACGCAGGAAGATTGCTACTCAAGAGAAAGCGCGGGTAACCCTTAAACTAGTGACTATTGTTCTTCATGGTAAAAATTGCATAATATGTTTAGTTGCAGGAATACCCCATCATATCTTATAGATTCAAATCCCTATACTTATTTTTATGACATCTTATTCAAACTTATCTCTGGAGCAATGATGACCCATGACATTAAATGAAAGTTAATAAAACCTTATGGTAACTACCCGCACCATCCAACAATTCTTTTAATGACTCAGCTCAAGATCCGTTGCTTAGATTTTCTGCAGTTATAACAGTTTTATTTTACATCCACTGCCATGTTTACATCCAATACCATTATCATTATATCCATAATGAGTAGTTGTTATGACATACCGATTCTTTGTTAGTTATAGATAAATCCTTTTTTTCCCATGTATAGAACCTGGTAGGTATGCATAAGTATTATGGTTGTTCCATTTTTATTTCGGTAATGAACTTTATCCATTATTTTAATTGATTGATCTGGTATTTTGAAATATCCAGTATTTTGATTGATCTGGATACTTCCCATATAACTTTGCACTCAAGTATTCATTATTATTTATTTTTCATTACATTGACGATAAGTAATATGCAACTGATTAATTTTTCACTTAAGTAACATGCTAAATATTTTTTCACTTAAGTCGATTGTTGGTTATCTCGGAGCAGGAATGAATAGGAGGTTTGTCAGGCCCGTGGAATGAAGAGGCTATGAGAAACTATCTCTAGGTGAGAGACGTTGTTGGGGAAGTGATTTCTCCTAGAGGGATTCTAGTAGAAGCTACAAAGCTCTAAGAATTCATGATCCAACCTGTTGTCGAAGCCCTGGAAGGGAAGTGGACCAGTCGATGGACTATGGAATAGTGAAGGTGTATATTCCCATGGTGGGACAAGCATGTGGGGAATGATGGGCATAAGTAGGCTCTTGGGAGGGAATTCTTCCTGTTGCATTGTGCAACTTTCTGTAGTCTCATCCTAGCCTAGGAATCCCTTTACCCGAGTGGAGTTTTGCCCCATCTTGGGGGTGACCCACTGCTGAGAGTGATGAGAAGCATGGTCTATGGTTGGGAGGTTCATGGAAGGTCTGCATGCATTTGGTGGTCTTCTATTAAAAGATAAGTACCACATCTATGTTCATTTACATGTTGTGTATTTATACATGTGTTATAATGTTATGATTATTGTCTATATATGTTGCATGTGTAGGCTTACTATTATTTCCTCATTAATATATATTGTAGCAGAATGTTTATGTCTATTTAAATTTTCATTTGATATATATGTATATGAGTTGGAATAGAGAATGCATATCCCAATGGCTTAAGACTAGGGTGTGCTACAGATCTGTATCAAAACTTGGTGAGAGCAGTTTTATAGTGGCATTGTTGTGTGTCATAATCGGTTGGTCTCTGGCTGGGTATGTTACAGATAAAAACTCGAACACAATAGTTAGGTAGTAACATGTCCCCGGCTTGGGTGGACGGGCGACATTACAAAATGGGGTCAGAGCATGAAATTTTTAAGTGGCATGACCCAACCTGGGTGGATGGGTATGTTACAAAATGGTATCAGAGCCCATGGTTTCAACACTCAACCTGGATGGGCCACGGATGTGGAATTTGAAGTAAAACTTCCATAGGGATTTGATGTGCAGAGTGCCAGAGGGGCATTGAGAGGGCTCCTGGGTGTTAATGGAAAGCTTGGGAGGAGTGGTGGAGCCGTTATCACAACAATCGTGGTTGATAACCACGATATTAAATTTGAGTCATAGGATCCGCATGGGGGGGGAGGCAGACCCTTCCCATCCCTCAGATATGGAAACTATGCATGACAGTTAACCTCCAAGTCCTTCGAACTTCATGACTTGGTGAATTTTATGGGTCGAAGCCCGGAGTCCCGAAGTCTTGGAGTGATTTAGAACCATAGATCATCCAGGAGGAGGAGAGTCATTGAATTTCCCAAGAGATTCGACAGTTCAGTGTTCGGGGAAATCTATTGGATATTATGTGGAGGAGAGATCGACGAAGTCCCGAAGCTACGGGAAGAAATTATTCGGTAGTCGGAAGTTCGTCAGTTTTGAAAAATTGTCGATGAGAAGAAATCGCCAAAGTCTCGAAGCTACGGGAAGAAATTGTTAGACAATCGGTAGTTCGGGATTTTTGAAAATGTGCAGATGAGAAGAGATCTTCCGAAGTGCCGAAATCATTAAACGTTGGGGTGACGTAGACCTGATTGGTAGTTCGGTAGTTCGACAGTTTTGAAAAAGTGTCGATGAGAATAAATCACCGAAGTCCCAAAGCGTCGAATATGACTTGGCATGATGATGTCACCTAGGGTGGCGTGGACCTACCCTAAGTCTGCCACATGTCACTTGTTTTTGTAATTTTGACAGACACTTAGTACCAATTGAAACCTAAAATGTGTCGCTCGACAGTGGGGCCATGTGTCACCACCTTGATTGATGACATCAAATCTAAGTGGACCCTGGAAGGTTAAGAAGTTTGAAAAAATCACAAGGTAGTGAGGTAGAAACCTCTAAAGTCCGAAGTGACAAAGCTCTAAAGTAGCGGCGCCCTGAAGCTCTGAAGGTGTACTACAATGGGTTCACCAGTTTGACTGTCTGGGGGTTTTATGATATGCCAAAGGAGAATCCATCGAAGCCCGAAGTTTCAGAGTGACGTGGCCTGCTGATGTCACCAAGGGTGATGTGGACACACAATATGCTTTCCACATGTCACCGTGTTCCATGCTCTTTAAGGACTGTTCACACCAGTTAGAAATTGACATTGTCACCCCTCAAGTTAGGTCACATGTCCATTCCTTACTTTTTTCCACGTAGAATCCTCTAGTAAATGGTTGCTGACTAGACTTGGGCAATTCAACGATCGAAAGGAATGGAGTTTGATGAAGGTGAAACCCCCCAAAGCTTCAGAGGGCTGAAGTTAATATCGATCTTTGATCGGGAGAGGATACATGGAGAAATACCAGATTAGTGATGGGGAGATCATGACCGTCAGATCTACATGGAATAGATCAACGGATGGGAGCGATTGTGGAAATCCAAAGGAATATTTCACATCTCGTAATCAATCAGGATCGTAGATCTCCATTGGGAGGAAGACCAACGGTGGACGTTGATTTTTGTTCCATCGTGCAACTTCCATTATGGAAGTTGGGGTTGTTTTTAAACCATGAGCATGTTTGTGGTCCGCAATCAAGCAGGACCATTGATCTTAAAGTGATCAACAGATCAACATTTTATGATTCGGGAGAATCACCGAGTAATGAGGTATAAACCTCTGAATGTATGAAGTTCCAGAGTCATGGAGGTGACGTAATTTTTTGACGTCACTGGGGTGACATGGACACATGGTATATGTGTCACATGTTATCATTTTTCATGATTTTCAATGGCGCTTCGTGCTCAATTAAGATGTGACATGTGTCATTTGTTAGATGGATCCACGTTTAAATTTTGTAACTCTACCATGTGTCACACTAATATGTGGATGTTGACTAGACCTTGACAGTTCGTCAATTCGGCATTCAGGCAAATGTATGTATGTTGAAGTGCGAAGCTCCGAAGCGCGAAGCTCTAGAGAGATTCTCCAGGAATTCGCTAGTTCGGTGATTTGGAGGAAGCGAGGTGTGGAGTAGGCGGAACTTCCGAAGCCCTAATTTCTGAAGCCCCAAAATTCCCTAGGCTTCAGATAAGCACCTGTCTGCTCATGCTTGGTCACAACCCATGGTCACGTGAGATTGGGTGCCAAAGAAAACGGGATAAAATTTCTTCTCTCGCTTGGTCATAGCTTGTGGTCACATGAGATTGGGTGCCAAAGAAAAGGGGCTAAACTGTCTTCTCTCACTTGGTCACAGGCCATGGTCACATGAGATTGGGTGCCAAAGAAAAGAAGCTAAAGCCAGAAAACTATGTTAAAGAAGGAAAAAGGCTTAGGAAGGAATTCATGGGTTTTGTCTGGTTCGAACCCGCATCAAAAGTGGTAATGAAGGTTTGTGAACCTTATGATAGGATCTAGCAAAGGACTAAGAGCCTTTTAGCTTAGAGGCAAAGAGAGGTGACCAATTGAATGCTAATCAGGCCAAGAGATTGGAAGTGGCCAAACAAATGTTAATCAGGCCAATAGAATGAGGATTTCAGTCTGTTGATTCAATCCAAACAAAGGATGGCATGTGATCGTGTGTAATTGGATGTAAACATAAGTATAGGAAAGAAAAGGAAAATACCCTATTTCGAGTATTTTGGAAGCCTCTATAATTATGTCTGTTTATCTGTGTATTGTATACCTCTATGAGGAAGAAGTGTATGTATTTGCATACAGTTGAGATTGTGTATTTCATGTACAGGGCTCGTGTTGTAGGGAAAGAAGGAGAAATATGGTGAGGAAGCTTGTCCAGATTCATATGGAAGATGATTGCTCGAGGAAGCTACTAGATGAATACATCTATACTTAGTGAGTAAGATGGATGACTTCTATGAAAATCTGATTTGGAAATAAGATGTAAAATTCCAAGGATCAGACCTACATTTTTGGAGGTAGCACCTCCATTATTGCTAACAGAGTACCTAGTGGAAGCATGGTTGTATGATAAACTTCAGGATGAAGTAATGTAGGTGTGTGCACACTAAAGAAATTCTATCAAATGCATAAGCAATGTGTCATGTGAAGATTGTTTCTGGAGGTTTATAACCATACTCTAGGGAAGGCATTACGTAAATCTCAGTTCATTCCAAAATTGAATAAGTTCCAAGAGTAACTCAATGATAGTGGAAAAGAATACCATTGGGTGAAATCCAAGATATTTGAGTCTATTATAGCACTCAAGAGCTGTGAAAACAATAAAGAGGGATGGTGAGTACATTCCAAAGGAATCGGTTCATTTCCAAAGTACATTGGGTTGTCAATCCAAAGGGATTCAAGTATGTAGAAGCCAAGTCAAGAATGACTTAAAAGTGAAAGGAATTTCTAATGATAAATCACTAAGGATCCATGAAGAAGAAAATGGTTCTAATCATGGTTTTGAATGAAAAGGAGATGGTTCCTGATAAGAATCCATCTTAAGTGGCATAGAGCCATGAGTGACATTCCCAAAGGTTGGAAGTATCACTTGAATCACAATGGTAAAGTAAAATTAGTGTTGAGTACCTTTAATTAATTTTGTACAGCTAGCGAAGGAGGCATATGTACATCCTTACAGTATGCTAGAGATTGGTTATGAAATTCAAGTTTGAGGCTAAGTTGGCTAAGAAAATAGAAGAGAAGGATGTAGGAAGCCTCAAGTAATAAAGTACCTAGTCAGGAAAGGGCTGAAGAAGTTCAGTCCCAAGAAGTAAAAGGATGTTGAAGACCCAAAGTCTATAAGACAACATGTTTAGAATTGTAATTCATCCAAGTAGGAATTGGATTAGTTGGATCCATAAAGTAAATGAAAGTTGAAGGTTAATATCAACTTAGTATTTTGATGGAAATGCAAATGTAGCCAAGAGTAATTTGGCTAGAAAGTCCTCAGGACAAAAATAATCATGCATAGTGATTACAGTGAGAGCACAATAAGATGCAAGAATCCGAGAGAAAATTGAAGACTTCTGGGATCATCAAGGAAAAGTTTTGCAGGGAAGAAAGAAGTTGCTACAATTTATATGGCAGCAAGTATGTTATGGTTTGTTGGGACATCCTTAAGGAGAGAATGCATGCATGTTTGCAAGTGTTGTTGGTAATGTTGCTGCAAATGGAAGGAAGCAACATAAAGCTAAAGTGTTGGTTATAAGTCTAATAAAGAGGCATGAAATACTCTATTGTCATCAACTAATCAGGTAACATCAAACTCGTTTAATGACAGCTATGAAAGTAAGTATTTCTCTTTTGAAATTATGTTGCATAATTGTCAAAGGGAAATTCAGGTTAGAATTTCCCCAGATAGAATTTATAATACACGGTATGGTATTATTTAATGCATTAACATGAATAAGATATCACTAGGTGTGGTAAAGGATAGAGGCATGTTACATATATCAAAGCTTTTATCTTTAGAATGCACACACTGACATAGTAACATGTCATGTTATTTTGGTCATGAGGTAATAACCAAAGAAATAAAAGAGAAGAACTTGTTATAAGAACGATGCTAGGAAAACTAGTCATGCATGAGACCATGACATGATTGGATATGGAAAGGCTATATACCACACAAATACCCAAAATATTCTTATCTTTAAATAATACTTGGACTACAACCTTTTTGCTAACACTAATTCACACCACATAATTATATTCTTGGTGTAGTGTTCAGGTCAAAAAGGAAGGCATCCAAATAATCGAGAAGACAATGGGAAGTGTGTGAAGAAGGTGTCAAGACATTGGCCATATTTCCAATTTATGGATGGTGAGATACATGACTTAGATAAGGATCATTCTGAAAATAAATGCAAAGGTGCATTGAGAGTTTCACTCATGACTAATAAGTAGCAGAGTTTCACTTAGTCATGGTAGAATTGTATACTTAAATGCATTTGTTGAATGTGTTTGTGAATGTATGTAGATATATTGTTGCATGAAAATAATTATACTAACAACATAAATGTTGTTAACTCCCAGAGTTGAGAACATTTCAAGAGTTGTTAGAAGTTGCAACAGGAAAGTTGCAAGACAATTAGTCACATGAATATTGACTACAGAAAATTTTATGTTCAGAAATTGAAGTAATGAACTTACTAATATTTATTGTGATCAGGCTTATGCACAGACTGATAATTCATTCTTTATTTAATAAAATTGTTTGGTATTGTGATTGGATTGCTAGGTGTAGGAAATTCTAAAATCACTTCGTAAGTTTTGGTACATATTGCAATGAAATAATGATCTACATGAAATACAAACAATTTGTTGGTTGAATGCAAGATAGAATCATTGCAGGAAAAATGGTATTCAACATGGTGCTTGCTGAAATCCAAAAGGAAGACTACATCCTATTATTGAAACAACAATGAAAAATAATGAAATAGAATTTCATATTTTGGGGAAAAGTTGAATTCCTTATGAAATTACTTGCTTTCTAAATTGAAATGTTATAATGTTCTCTCATGAAAAATGTATGTGTGTGATACAGGTGAGAAAATATTGATTAAAGTTGGAATGTTGATTTCAAAGAGTAACTCTACGGAAGATGTTGATTGGAGATAATGGATCTTACCCTGTGGATCTCAAGTGGATCTGGGCGTGTGTACACTTCTCCTTGGGTTGCCTTGGTGAAGGTTGGAGCCCTGGAGGGAGAAGTGTGGGGATAGGTTCCCTGGTATGAGGCATGTAGGGTACTTGGAGACCTCTGAGGGAAACTAAAACTCCTGGAGCCATGGTGCTCTGAGACTTCCTATTCAGCCTTTGTTGGAGTCAAAAGGGGTAGGGTTTCATCTGAAGGAATTTTGAGCAAACAAGGAGCACACTACCTTGGGTTGTACATGAATGTGGGGAATGAGAGACCCTTGGTTGGAGTGATGGTGAGGTTTGGTACCTTGGCTTGGACCATGTTGGTATTAATTGTGGATCGTGGTTATCTTGGAAAGCCATTGCCTTGGTGAAATAATTGCCCTGCTCGGGGATGATACATTGCTGAGCATTTATCAGCGGTGAGATCTAAATTTGGGTGGAACATCAGGAATCTGTATCTAGTCAGCGCTTTCAATGAGGTTTAATTGAAGCATGTAATAAAGAAGAATGAGATGAATTATTTTACTAATGCAGCTCTGTGGAATAAAGAAAATGACTTCCAACTATAGTATGAATACATAAAATGGTGCTTGAAAGACGAGCACCAGGTGGAGAACATGCTTCCAATAGCCAAAGCTTGGATTTTTTTGAAGAATTTGAACTATACATGTATAAACATGTTGCACTGGGGACAATGAAAAAATAAGGGGAGGGGATTGTAGTATCCCAAGATCGAGCCACAGTTGTAATTATGAATGTAACACGTTTTATAGGATAGTGATCCAAGTGATTATAAGCTAGGAGGCTTATGTGATGATTGGGTCAGAGAACCTAGATGCTAAAGGCCAAAGAGCTTCTCTTTGTATATGTAAATACTCATATCAATAACAAAATACATCGTTGTGTGCAGATCGACCACGATAAAAGAGAAGGGGGACTAAGCTCCACTAGGTAGGGAAAGGGATGGGGCTAAGAGGCTAGGAAAAGGGCTAAGCTTGAGGGATTATCTCTATGGGAATAATATTATATTATTATTTCCTAAGGACTAAGGTTAGACATAACCTATGTTATCCTAAGTTCTTGTGGGAAGGGAATGAATGTTAAGTGGAGATCATACAGCTTCATGAAGCCATGTGTCAATCTTAACACATGTAGTTTTATGTGGGAAAACTCGTCATTCTTGGGGGCTCTTAACCATTCTTTCCATTCTTCCCATGCATGCATGCACTCACGTGATGAACCTTAACCTCCATTATCAACCTCTGAAACCTGTATGCATTTCTGGAGCCATATCCCTTGTTGTGTGATCATCAGTTGAAACATGTGATCCTCCTAGGTGGCACAACACACCTGTGCCTACCTAAGCTTGTGCTATACTTTCCTGTTAGGAGAAACGCCTATTTCCAAACCTGAAGGTCGTGATTGTTTTTTTTACTTGTGTATTAGTTGAATGCTGAAGACGTTTTCACTTAAGCCTATTGTTGGTTATTTGGTAGCGGGAGTGAAGAGGTAGGTTATCAGGCCCATGGAATAAAGAGGTAGGTTGTTAGGCTTGTGAGAAACTCTCTCCAGGTGAGAGAGGTTGTTAGGGAAGTGATTTCTCTTGGAGGGAGTCTAGCAACAGCTACAGACCTCTGAGAATTCATGATTCGACCTGTTGTTGAAGACCCACTGCTAAGAGTGATGAGTAGCATGGTCTATGGTTGGGAGGTTCATGGAAGGTAGGCACACAGTTGGTGGTCTTCTATTAAAATATAAGTACCACTTCTATGTTCATTTGCATGCTGTGTATTTGTACATGTGTTATAATCTTATGAGTATTGCATGTATATGTTTCATGTGTAGGCTTATTGTTATTTCCGCATTAATCTATATTGTAGCATAATGTTTATGTCTATTTAAATTTGCATTAGATAAATAGGTATATGAGATCGAATAGAGCATGCATAGCCCAATGGCCTAAGACCGGAGTGTGCTACACATCTGTATCAAAACTTGGTCAGAGCAGTTTTGTAGTGGCGTTGTTGTGTGGCATAATCAGTCGGTCTCTGGCTAGGTATGCTACAAATCAGAGCTCAAACGCAAAATTTAGGTAGTAGCATGTCCCCGGCTTGAGTGGTCTGGGGATGTTACAAAATGGGGTCAAAGCATGAAATTTTTAAGTGGCATGACCCAGCCTGGTGTTATAACCCTAATTTGAACCAGACATGCTTACCTAGCATCAGGCCATCTTAGATTCCTTATTTGCCAAAACACTGCTGAAAAACTCTTCTTAAAAACCTCTTTTATAAAGGCCCACGCGCCCTACTCCATTACTGCACACGTGTACACACTAGCTGACCCAAAACAGCCTGCGTGTACCTACAAAAGCACGAAAAAAGGAAATTTGTCAACGGAACACACAGCTTTGGGTAAGTTAACTAAACCTTCAAGCCATGCATNCGTCCAAATACCTATCTTCTTCTAGCCTATAAAAGAAGGGTTAGGGGTCCCATTTGGAAGAGGAGAATGATAGTAAAGAAACTATACCCAATTGCACATTCCCATTGTCCCAACCCTTTAGCCATCCTTGTGCAAGGAGAGATATAGAGCAAAGAAGTTGGAGGACATTTGAAGAGGATCCCAGGACCAGGTTCATGGAGCGGTGGCTGGTCTCGACATTGTAAGTTGATTCATTAAAGTTAATAATAAAGAAATGCTCCTGTCCCACTATATGAGTTCTTCATTGTTTAGTGAATATATGTTTGAATCTCTAACCCATTAATCTGTAGAACAAATGCATGTAGAGTTTGTTGCTTGTTTTGTGTGATTGCAGGTCAGCCTTGGGAGGAGAGATGCTATAAATAAGCGATCAAGAGTGAAGAAGGATCGACATCGAATGCCCAGAACAAGGTATGTTTGTCTAACCATGTATTTTCTTAAAAGAAATGGGGATTAGGTCTGGGATGACGGTAGAAAGTAGGTTTCTTTTGGTCTTATATGCATGCATAATATAACCCTAAATGCTAGTCTGTAGGGGGATTTCCCACTCACAACAGAATTGGCGACCATATTGGGGAAGTCTCTAGGGTTCCTGGGAATATTTTTGGGTATTTTTAAAAACTGGTTTCATTTCCTGTTTTTGAAGTTTCTGCAAAGTCTTAGCTAATAGAGATTCTGGTCTTCCATACCAGTCATCTTTGTTTCTTTGCTAGACTGTAATTTTATTTTTTTTGAGACCCACAGAGGTACACACGGTCTGTATAAGGTCTGCACGCGTGTACCCGCGCCCTACATTCTTACAGCCCGCGTGTAAACGCTAGTTGAAGAAGTAACAATAGCATGTATGATTCCAGAAAAGTTTTGAGGCAGTCATCCTC
>SNQJ01S0037778.1:37338-50349 GCA_010110895.2 Picea sitchensis
ATTCCCTTGCCTTTGAACCTTTTTCATTAAATATTTATGTGAATATACAAACCAACAATAAAACAAAACCGTATAAATTCCATATGGTTCAATGCCAAATTCTGCAAACTATGCATAAATCCATCAAGAACCTCTAATTCCCACTAGAAATCATACCCATATATCAAATTGTTCGATTTTTATTGAAGAACGGAGGAAACAAGTGTTAGGATATAATCATTTCACCGCCTTTGTGCAAACGGTAAATCGGTGGCTTGACTTTTCAAGACTCGAGACACCATCGGTGGATTTGTTAGCGGTGGCCGACTTAACCTTTGCAGGCCACGAGACACCATCACCGCCTTGATTAATCTTTTTATAAGATTGAAGAGGCATTTTTTTTTATATATATACCTGAAACGGATTGTAATCCATAAATCAATTCTGAAAATATTTTTGAATCGAAGTTGCCATTGTGTATTCGGAGGTGTTCTCTCGATTAATACTTTGTTTTTTATTTGAGTTTGTAAACTCATTTGGTTCCTTGATCGCATTCGCCATATTGTTTTTAATTTGATTAAACACAGTAATTATTTGATTTTATCGATTCCCATATTTACGTGGAGTTTATTTAGTGCACGGATTTTATTTACTGCGCGGAGTTTATTTACCGCGCAAAGTTTATTTTGTTGGTTTGCGTTGAGTGATTGCATGAGACGAAATTGGAACTCCGTTCTTCTCTTCATTTTTCAAATTTGGTATCAGAGCTGCCAATCTTACCTGCAGAGCATCCTATTAGTTGCTCATTTCAGCGCAGATAATTTCTGTTGGTGCCCAATTTCACTTTCTTATTTTCCTACGTGAAGGTTTACTTGATTTCTTTCAAACTTTTATTAATGTCTGCGTCTGGTAGTAGTTCTTCTCAAATTCAAGTTCTTGTCCTGAGTGAGAAGTCATATGATTCCTGGTATATTCAGATGAGGACGATTTTTCATTCTCGGGATTTGTGGTCTTATGTTATTGTTGGTTATGTCGAGCCAGCTAATGCTGCAGCAGAATTGGCTCTGTCTAATGCTGACCGTGTTTTGCTGAAGGAAAACAGAAAGAAGGATAACAAAACTCTTGGATTAATTGAGCAAGGGTTAAATGAATCCATTTTTATGAAGATTGTTAGTGCTGCATCTTCGAAGATGGCTTGGGACATTCTTGAAACCTGTTATGAAGGTGTGTCCAAGGTGAAGACAGTGAAGTTGCAGAACTTGAGAAGAGACTTCGAAAATCTGAAGATGAAGGATAATGAAAGTGTTGATACTTTCATGACTCAAGTAATGAGTGTTGTGAACCAGCTCAGGCAGTATGGAGATGATGTTGAGAATAAAAGAGTTATTGAGAAAGTGTTGAGAAGTTTTCCCAAGAAGTTTGAACCTGTTGTGGTACCCATAGAGGAATTTAAAGATTTAAGTCTGATGCAAATTGATGAATTAACTGGTTCTCTTATTTCTCATGAATCTAGGATATCTAGATATGAAGAAGGATCAATGGAGCATGATTTCAAATCCCAACTGCATGTTACCAGAGGCAGAGGAAGGTTTTATAATCATGGAAGAGGAGGTCAATTTTTTGGTCGAAGGGACAACAGAACTGAATCAGAGTTTGAGGAGAAGTCCCAGGAGAATCCTCCTAATTTAAGAGGGAGGAGCAACAAACCTTGGCAGAAAGAAAATGAGAGGTATGATAAAACTAAAGTACAATGTTATTATTGTAAAAAGTTTGGGCATTTTGCTAACAAATGTTGGAAGAAACATGCAGATGCTGGAAAGCACTCTGCACATATCACAAATGAGTCTGAGGATCATCAAAATCCTGTGTTTCTGACCTTTAATGTCACTGAGGAAAGTGAAAATGATATTTGGTTTTTGGATAGTGGTTGCAACAATCACATGACTGGTAATAAGGATTTATTTTCTTCTATTGATACTAGTATTCAGTCTAAAGTAAAACTGGGAAATGAATGTAAGGTTACAGTTAATGGTAAAGGTGTAGTTCTAGTCTACACTAAGAATAATCAAAGAAGAAATATTGACGATGTTTATTTCGTGCCTGGTTTAAAATGAAATCTTATTAGTATTGGACAGCTGATGGAGAAAAAGTACATAGTATTCTTCAAGAACAATGTATGTACAATCTATGATAAATTACCCAACAAACAGTTGATTGCAAGAGTCGACATGACCAAGAATAGAATGTTTCCACTTGTTATGAGAAATGATTTAAGTGGTTCTTTGAATACTTATAAAGCTGTAAGTTTAGATGAATCTTGGCTATGGCATTTGAGATATGGTCATTTACATTTTGGTGGCTTAGATCTGTTACAGAAGAAGAAAATGGTAAAGGGGTTTCCCTGTATCCAACAACCTGCAAGCTCTTGTGAGAGTTGTATACTTGGGAAGCATCACAGAGAGAAATTTGTTTCAGGTGTTTCCTACAGAGCAAAAGCTCCATTGGAAATTTTCCACACGGATTTATGTGGACCTATGCAAACACCTTCTTTAACTGGCTGTGTTTATTTTATGACCTTCATTGATGATTTCAATAGGAAGACTTGGTTGTATTTGTTGAAACAAAAATCTGAAGCTTTTGAAGTTTTTAAGAGGTTTAAGTCTATGGTTGAAAATGAGAGTGGTCAAACCATTAAGATCCTAAGGTTTGATAGAGGAGGTCAGTATAATATGAATGAATTCATTGAATTTTATGATCTTCATGGAATTAAAAGGCAATTTAATGCTCAATATACTCCACAGCAGAATGGAGTGGCTGAAAGGAAGAATCCGACCATCATGGACATGACTCGAAGCATGTTGAAAGAAAATCATCTTTCAAATGAATATTGGGGAGATGCGGTTCTTTGCTCTGTTTTTATCTTGAATAGAAGTCTGACCAAGACTGTGAGGGATCGTGTACCTCAGGAAGCTTGGGACGGTAAGCCTTGCAATGTTTCTCATTTCAGAATTTTTGGATGTATTGCATTTGTGCATGTACCTGCAGAAATGAGGAGGAAGTTGGATGACAGAAGCTAGAGATGTATCTTTGTTGGATACAGTGAAGAGTCTAGGGCATATAAACTCTACAATCCCATCACCCATAAATATGTAATCAACAGAGATGTTAAATTTAAAGAAGATGAAGCCTAGAATGGAAGTATTGACAAATCAATTTTAGAGGGAGATTTGTTACCTCGTGAAGATGATGATGGAGCTGAGCAGGCTGAAGGAGATGAACAGCTGGTTCCACATGCACATACGCCTGCACCAAGAAGTCCTACAATGGAAGCACCAAATTTCAGCCCATCTCAATTTAGAATGCCAAGAACTCATGAACGTGGTGAACCATCTGGAAATGGTGGATATCAATCAGATTCACAAGTAAGTAGTCAATCAAATCCCACTTTAGCTTCATTGAAAAACAGATTTAAAGGACAAAAGACTAGAAGCTTAAGAGAATTGTATGATTAGAATGAAGAAGCAGATCATATTTCAAATTTTGCATTAATGGCATGTGACCCTGTAAGTTTTGATGAAGCTGCTAAAGAGGATGTCTGGATAAAAGCAATGGATGAGGAGATTGATTCCATTGAAATAAATAACACTTGGGATCTTGTAGATTTACCTGAAGGTAAGAACAATATTGGTGTTAAGTGGGTTTATAAGACTAAGTTGAATGCAGAAGGTGAAGTTGAAAAGTACAAGACAAGAGTTGTAGCTCAGGGGTTTAGTAAGCAACCTGGTATTGATTACAATGAAACATTTTCTCCTGTAGCAAGAATTGACACTGTGAGGATGGTCTTAGCTATTGCAGCTCAAAATAAATGGATCATGCATCAGATGGACGTCAAGTCTGCATTCTTAAATGGATATTTGGAAGAAGAGGTTTATGTAAGACAACCTTCGGGTTATGAGATTGATAAGCACAGAGATAAAGTTTACAAGTTAAAGAAATCTTTATATGGATTGAAGCAGGCATCCAGAGTTTGGTATAGCAGGATTGATGAATACCTGATCATTGTTGGATTTAGCAGAAGTCCAAGTGAACCAACTCTGTATACAAAGGTAAACCAGAAAGGTAAAATTTTGATTGTCTGTTTGTATTTTGATGACCTGATTTTTACTGGAGATCTATCTATAGATGATTTTAAAAATGCCATGAAAACAAAGTTTGAGATGAATGATTTAGGATTGATGAAGTAATTTCTTGGAATTGAAGTGGATCAATCCGATGATGGAATTTTCATTTGTCAAACTAACTATGCAAATGAAGTATTGAAAAGGTTTAGAATGTTGAATTGTAAACCAGCTGCAACACCTATGGCAACTGGTATCAAACTTAGCAAGTATGATGAGGGATCATATGTTGATCCAAATCTATATAAGAGGATAGTTGGAAGCCTTATGTACTTAACAACAACCATACCTGATATCATGTTTGTTGTAAGTTTGATTTTGAGATTCATGGAGACTCTGAAGAATACTCATTGGCAAGAAGGAAAGAGGATCCTGAGATATGTTACTGGAACAACTGACATTGGTATCCGATACACATCAATTTTAAACTTTGAGTTGATCGGATATACTGATAGTGATTTTGCAGGTTCCATTGATGACAGGAAAATCACATCTGGGTATGTGTTCAGTTTTGGATCTGGAGCAGTGGCATGGGCATCAAAGAAACATCCCATTGTGACTCTATCTTCTACTGAGGCAGAGTATGTTGCAACAGTTGCAGCTGCATGTCAAGATGTATGGATGAGAAGGGTCTTGAATGAATAGTTGCATGACCAGAATGATGCAACCCAAATTGTATGTGACAATAAATCTGTCATTTCACTGTCAAAGAATCACGTCTTTCACAAACAGAGTAAGCACATTGATACGAGGTATCATTTCATTCGAGAGATGGTAACTGGTAAAGATATTTTTGTTCAGTTCTGCAGATCTGAAGAACAATTTGCAGACATATTTACGAAGATTTTGGGAAATGAATTATTTAAAATCCATAGAGGAAATATTAGGGTCTGCAAGCTGTAATGCATTGTTTACAACAATTTTGTTTTACATATTTTCAGTTCGTTTTTTCTCTTAAATGATTAAGAGGGAGTATGTCAGGATGTAATCATTTCACCACCTCTGTGAAAATGGTAAATCGGTGGCTTGACTTTTCAAGACTCGAGACACCATTGGTGGATTTGTTACCGGTGGCCGCCCTAACCTTTGCAGGCCACGAGACACCATCACCACCTTGATTAATCTTTTTATAAGATTGAAGAGGCATTTTTGTTTGTATATATACCTGAAACAGATTGTAATCGATAAATCAATTCTGAAAATATTTTTGAATCGAACTTCCCATTGTGTATTCGGAGGTGTTCTCTCCGTTAATACATTGTTTTTTATTTGAGTTTGTAAACTCATTTGGTTCCTTGATCGAATTCGCCATATTGTTTTTAATTTGATTAAACACAGTAATTATTTGATTTGATCGATTCCCATATTTATGTGGAGTTTATTTAGTGCACGGATTTTATTTACTGTGCAAAGTTTATTTACTGTGCAGAGTTTATTTTGTTGGTTTGTGTCGAGTGATTGCATGAGCTGAAACTAGAACTCCATTCTACTCTTCGTTTTTCACAACAAGAGCAAGAAAATACAAAAGACAACAATATTGTCTGTACTCACTTGCAAGAGGTTGAACAACAACATTTGTTGATGTAGCGATGGTCTTGGCATTTCCCTGGCATGAGATCTTGAGAGAAGAAAATCTTCTACCCCTTAACAACTCTAAGTTGGCTGAAGACAGACAAGAGGCCTTTGTTGTTGGCATCGATGGATTCTGAGTTTCTATTGTTGGGCGTATGCATGATGCTAGATGGCTCAGCATAACTGTTGCCATTGCTGGATAGTATAGAAATTGTAACAAAGTTTGAACAGGAACCTGAACTTCTCGTGTTCCTATTATCCTTGTTGCAATATTGTAAAATCTATTCTGTCACGTGAATACCCTAACATCTCTTATAATGGAAAATATCTATACTTCTTTTTACAAAATATTATTCAAACTTATCTCTGGAGCAATGACTACCCATCATGTTAAATGACAGTTAATTAAACCATATGGTAACTACCTCCACCATCCACTAGCTCTTTTAATGACTCAGTTCAGGATCTGAGTGCCTAGATTTTCTTTAGTTATAACAATTGTAGTTTACATCCACTGCCATGTTTACATCCAGTACCATTATCATCATATTTGGAATGAGTAATTGTTATGACATATTGATTTGTTGTTAGTTATTGATAAATCCTTTCTTCCCCACGTCTATGATGCAGGAGCATCGCCAGCAACAAGCGAGCGTGGGACAAAACGCCAACGCATTTTGGCATATGATGAGTTGTTTGAAATGTTTTGAAGTTTGATACACCAAACATAAATGAAACAATTAAGAAAAGGGCGTACTTGTAGATTGTAATCAGACCTTGAGCATCATGTTCTTGTTTGAAGGACTAAGAGGCATTTATGCTAGTAAATGTAAGTAGGTAGCTTTAAATTCATAGATTAGACAGTTTTAGGAGCCGGAGGGAAAACGGATATAGACACCCTCACTTGTATCATTGTAATATAAGCAACATGATCAAGAGAGCATAGAGAGGAAGAAGCAGAAAGCTGTGTAGAAGAACCCATGTACAGAAGTTCTGAGATTAATATATGAAGCTTGATTTAGACTCATGGTGTTCAAATACTTTCTGTGTATGCATGATTGAATGTTATGCTCATGTTTGTTACTCTCTGTTATGCATTTTCTTTGATGCATGAATGTATGATTTCATATTTAATGTATGAAATCTAAAGAGAGAGAGAGAGAGTAAAGAATGAGTTTCAATTATTTCTCAGTCTGAGCAAGCGTTTTCCTGCAAGGAGTGCAGTGAAATTGTCCACAAGGTGTGCGTTGACAGAAGTCAGAGTTCGTCTTTGCAAGCTCAGGAGGGATAACATTGTTCTCATTCTCGTAGAAGTGCAAGTTAAGCATAGGAGCCATGCAAGGTGTGCACAGGTCAAGTAGACTCTCAGAGTTTGCAACTTGAGGGAAGAATTGAAGGACTGTTGTTGCAAAAAGAGTGCAGAGAGTCTAAGAATTCAATACTTGGAAGCATTGAAGAGTTGTCGCAAGGAGTGTGTGCAGGAGTCTTCTTGAAGACTCGAGTTGTGGAGAAAGCTCAGAAGGGATAGAGTCTTCGAAGTTTCCGAAGATAATTTCAAGAGGGCTAGTGCCTTGAAGTGTTGTAAGAAGGCGCAGCGATGTTGTTTTGCAGGTGGCTAATTTTCATGAAAGAACACTTTGTTCATTTCACAGGAATCATCAAGGAGGAATTGGACGGTCGAAATTCTCCGTGGAGAATTTGCGAAGTCCCGAGAGCCATCGGATCGTGCAGAGGAGCAGAGGAGTTACGGTTTAAAACCTTTGCATCAAGATTTGTGAGGTTGCGAAAGGCGAAGTCGCGAAACCACGAAAGAATCTAAGCTGCCCGTTAGAAGGAGGACATGTGTCGTGAGATCACCCGTATCGGGGATTCGGACATCGGAGGTCAGAAAGAGAAGTCCTTCAACTTCAAGAGTGTGAAGTTGCGAGAGAATCACAGCCGTCCATCGGAGGAGGATAGGTGGTAGAGATCAAGGGATCTCGCGAACTCATATGTTCGCAAGGTGAGAGCCCAAAGATTGGGTGCTCCAAGTCGTGAGTGGAGAAATCGCGAGGAGCCAGGGCAGTCGTAGGATCTGATCCAACAGGGGTCATTGGATCACTCATGTAATCTCATTTCGGGGTTTCGTGGGTTGAAGCGCCGGAATCTTAGCATCAGTATTCGCAAAGTCGCGAAGTCCGAAACTCTAGAAAGGCGGAAAGTTCCATTGTGGGACCCGCGTTGACAACGTGTCAGAATTTCGGCATATCGGCGGATAGGAAGTCGAGACTTTTGTCCCGAAAATCCCGAAGTCGCAAGTTGCGATAAAGAGTAGCGAGGAGTTCGGGATCTCGACACCTCGGGTGTCGGGATACAAAGAAGGAAGCGCTTCGGGAAGCGAAGTCACGAAGTGCCGAAGTTGGGCATAAGAGGCACATGGCATAACCATAAGGTGGGACCGAGAAATAGATTGGAAGATACGTGTTACCTAGTGAAAGGAGTCAACACCCGTTGACCTCTCGCGTCTCGGGGATTCGCAAGATAAGAGCACAAGAGTTCGACATTGAAACTTGCAAAGTCGCGAGTAGTGAGAACGCGAGGAGAAAAGTCAACATCGCATCTCGAGGTTTCGTGAAAGGAAGGTGCCAAGGTTGGACGCCACAACTCGTGAAGGTGCGAGTAGTGAGAGGTGCTAGCGCTTAGCCTATCCGGTGGTTACATAAAGAAGGCGTTGATAAAAGAAGAGTTGTACCCATTTCGTGATCTTGGATATCGCGGGATTGAGAAGGAAGAGTTGGGAGTCACGACTCACGAACTCGCGATTTGCAAGTTGCGACAAGCGCCATTGGAATTGGGCCTTGGTCATAACGCTGTGGTTGCACGAAAGGGCAGAGCTTGCGCCTAGTTCTGTTTTCACAGGAGAGCTTCCAAAAGGACCTGTGGATCGATAATTATGATTCTAGTAGGGAATCTAAAGAGTCGAATCGGCTCGAGGGAGATAAAGAACGATCCTGTGAGCGGATCTTGGCCCGAGGGCTGATAGGTCTGCGTCAGTTTGGTATCAAAGCTTGACTCTGTTTGTATACTTTAGATAGGGAAAGAGAGAAATAAATCTCATCCATGCCACCGAGAAGAAGAGACAGGCAAACACCCGATCCTCCAGAGGAAAGGGAAATGCCAAGAGGAAGGGGTAGGCAGGTGCCAAATCCAGCCATGGAAAGAGAGATGCGTGGAATACGCGCTAGACTCGAGGACACAGAGACAACACAGAGGCGCACAACCGGTGTTGGAGATGTCATTGACTCTGAAAGTGAAGATGAAGCTGGACATGAAAGAGAAGAAGTTACAGCAGAAGATGCAGCAAATGAATGCCTGATTAGGGCTGTTGCAAGAATGGGTGCTAAGGCAAAAATGGATATTCTAGTATATGAAGGAAACCTAGATGTTGAAGAGATTCTAGATTGGATTAGAGCTCTGGACACATATTTTGACTATGAAGATGTCGAGGAGGACAAAAAAGTCAAACATGTTGTCACAAGATTGAAAGGACATGTAGCACTGTGGTGGGATGAGCTACAAGCTGACAGACGCTGCAAAGGAAAGAAAAAAATCAAGAGTTGGGATAGGATGATCGTAAAGATGAAGGAAAAATTCATTCCCAGGGATTACCAAATTACTCTGTTTCGGAGAATGCAAAATTTGAGAAAGAAGCTGATGACAGTGAAGGAGTACACTGAAGAGTTCTACAAGCTAAACATCAGGGCAGGTCATCGCAAAAGTGATGATAAAAAAGTTGCCAGGTATATGAATGGTCTAAGATACAACATTCAAGATGACATGAGCATGATGACCATCCGAATGGTGGAAGCTACTTATCAGATGGCTCTGAAGGATGAAGAGAAGATGAGCCGAAAACAAGGTCAAAGAGGCCGAGGCACAAGTCAACCCAGAGGCAAATCAGTTGCCTAGGATAGAAATCAGAAACCCAAGGAAGAGTGGAAGAAACCTTAGACTCAAACTGAGAGAGGTGGAAGCTCATAGAGAGGGCAACATACCGAACAGAGAGGTCAGTATGCTGATGGAAACATTTTTCCTCGTACCATAGGTAGAGGAAGAGGAAGAGGTGGACTGGTGAAATGCTTCACATGTGGAAAGGTCGGACATAAATCTTATGAATGTCCAGATAAGAATAAAGAAGGTGGTGAAACTCACATTGCTGAAGAACATAGGCAGAATGTTGAGGCAGAAGATGCTGAAGGCGGAAGATCGTTGATGATGTGAAAAGTTCTCTTAACACCAAAGAAGGAGGTGGAGAGTTCGGTCCAAAGGAACATACTTTTTTCAGACCACTTGTAAGACCAAAGACTGGGCATGCAAAGTCATAGTGGAGAGTGGTAGCACAGATAATCTCGTTTCTATGGAGATGGTAGAAAAGCTGGAGCTGGAGACTATTGAACATCCGAGCCCATACAGAGTTTCGTGGCTACAAAAAGGACATCAGGTAAATGTCACTAAACAATGTTTAGTTGAGTTTAAAATAGGAGGGTATAAAGATGAAATACTCTGTGATGTTATTCCCATGGATGTTTGTCATCTATTGCTGGGTAGACCGTGGCAATATGACAGAAATGTGATTCATGATGGGAGGAAGAACACATACACCCTAGAGAAGAATGGAAGAACTCACATGTTGCTTCCAATCAAAGACAAGGAAGTAAAACCTGAAGTAAGCAACGCTGTACTTCTCATGAGTGGGAAGGAACTTCTTACAGAGGTTAAGAAGAAGGAGGAACCGCAATTCATTGTGGCCAGGAAGCCTAATTTTTTTTTGACCAGTACAAGGGTGGATGATCTACCAGAGGAAATCCAGGAGTTACTCGAGGAATTTGCTGACATAGTAGTGGATGAACTACCTTGTTCGTTGCCACCGATCAGAAGTGTGATTCATCATATTGATCTCATACCTAGATCTAGTTTACCAAATAAAGCAACTTACAGATTGACGCCGCAGGAGAATGAAGAAGTCAAAAGACAGGTCTAGGATTTAATGGACAAAGGGTTGGTTAGAGAAAGCTTGAGTTCGTGTGTTGTTCTGACAGTGCTCAGTCCGAAGAAAGATGGAGGCTAGAGGATGTGTACTGACTCAAGAGCAATCAACAAGATAACCATTAGGTATAGATTTCCATTGCCAAGGATGGATGATTTGATGGATTGCTTGAGTGGGGCCAAATTTTTTTCAAAGATTGATTTGAAAAGTGGTTATCACCAAATTCATATGAGAGAAGGAGATGAATGGAAGACAACCTTCAAGACTAACGAAGGGTTGTATGAATGGATTGTTATGCCATTTGGCTTAATGAACACGCCAAGTACCTTCATGAGGTTGATGAACGAAGTCCTTAAGGATTTCATCGAAAAATTTGTCATTGTGTATCTGGATGACATACTGATTTTCAGTAAAACAGAGGCAGAGCATCTGAAACATTTGGCCACAGTGATGAAGAGGCTACAGCAAGAGAAGCTATTGATAAACATGAAGAAATCCTCATTCATGAAGATAGAGCTCATTTATTTGGGGTTTGTTATTTCTGTAGATAAGTTGAGGATGGATCCAGATAAGGTGGAGGTAATTAAGAATTGGCCATCACCGAAGAGTATATTTGAGGTGAGAAGTTTTCATGGATTGGCTAGTTTCTACCGGAAGTTCATCAAGAATTTTAGTGGAATTAGTGCACCGATGATGAACACAGTGAAGAAGAGACACGAGTCTTTTCACTGGACAGAAGAGGTTGTGAAAAGCTTCAATTTGTTGAAAAGGAAAATCACGAAACAACCAATTTTGGTGTTGCCGGATTTCACAAAGACATTTTAGGTAAAATGTGATGCAAGTGGATTTGCAATAGGGGCAGTCTTGAGCCAAGAAGATAGGCCGATAGCATACTTCAGCGAGAAGATGAATGAAGCGAAAGTGAAATACTCCACGTATGACAAAGAGTTCTATGTTATTATTCAGGCATTGAAGAAGTGGAGACACTACTTGATTCCTAAGGAGTTTGTCTTATACAATGAAAATAATGCTTTGCAATTTGTGACTCAATAGGAGAAGTTGAATCAAAGACATGTTAAATGGGTTGAATACATGTAGAACTTTAATTTTGAAATTAACCATATTTCTGGAACTGCTAACAAAGTTACTGATGCTTTGAGTAGGAAATGTTTGTTGTTGCAGGAGTTCAGAGTCAAAACACTGGGTTTTGATGATCTCAGGGACATGTACAGAGATGATCCATATTTTAAGGAGGCATATAAAGCAGCTAAGAATCCAATTCTCAGGGACAGGATTCAATGGACAGAATACATGATCTAGGAAGGATTACTGTTTAAGGGTAATCAACTTTGTATTCCAAAATGCTCCATGAGGGAGAATTTGCTAAAGGAGAAACATAGTGGAGGATTGGCTAGAAATTTCGGTCATGACAAGATGTTCTCAAAGTTAAACGAGTCATACTTTTGGCCAGGAATGAGAGAAGACGTCAAAATATTCGTGGAAATATGCAGAATTTGTCAACATTCAAAAGGAAAGAGACAAAATGCAGGCTTTTATCAACCGTTACCCATACCTGAGAGGCCATGGGATGTAGTAAGCATGGACTTCATATTGGGGCTGCCGAGAACACAAAGAGGGTTTGAATCGATCTTTGTGGTGGTGGATAGATTTTCTAAGATGACACATTTTATACCGTGTTAGAAAACCAGTGACACAACTCACATTGTGAATTTGTTTTTCAAAGAAGTCATTCGACTTCACGACTTACCAAGGAGCATATTTTCGGATCGAGACACCAAGTTCGTGGGACACTTCTGGAGAACCTTATCGAAAAATTTGGGAACAAACTTGTCATTCAGTTCAACTTATCATCCTTAGATGGATGTACAGACAAAAGTTGTGAACATAAGTTTGGGAGACTTGTTGAGGAGCTTGGTGACATAACACCACAATCAGTGGGACAACATTCTGCCATAGGCAGAATTTTCTTATAATGATCCAATCAATAGAAGCATAGGGAAAAGTCCATTCCAAATTGTTTATGGGATGCAGCCAAGAGGAGTTTCATAATTAAGAGATTCAGAACAGAATGCAACTAGGAGTGCTAGTGCAGAGGATTTCACAGAAGTGATGAAAAAACTTCACAGCCAGGTGAAGGAGCGATTGAAAAATTCGAGCCAAGAGTATAAGTGCAGAGCATATCAACACAGGAGACAACTTCAATTTGAGGTTGGTGATTTGATTTTGGCACATCTG
>SNQJ01S0037778.1:53777-64525 GCA_010110895.2 Picea sitchensis
TCAAATAAAACAACAAAGACATTGGTTAAAAAGAGAGTAAGTGTCATCCTTGTAAAAAGGGATAAGATCCATGCCAACCTCCATCTTGCTTGTAACATTAGAGAAAGATGGAAAACATGATGTGTGTTACAAACATAACAATAATTCTAAAAAGCCATGCATGCATGCTTTTTTCACATAGAATAAATTCTATATGTATGTAGTTCTTTTTCACAATTTAAGAAACCAACTTAATCAATCTAAGGAATGATCAATGTTTAAGCATATTCTTAAAATAAAACAACAAAGGCATTGCTTAAAAAGAGAATATGTCAACCTCCATCTTGCTTGTAACATTAGAGAAAGATGGAAAACATGATGTGTGTTACAAACATAACATTTCTTCTAAAAATGCATACATGCATGATTTTTTCGCATAGAATAAATTCTATATGTATGTGGCACTTTTTCGTAATTTAAGAAACCAACTTCCTTCGTGCACACTTAATGTAAATAGTTGCATATTTTGAATAGTCGTACTTAATGTAGATAGTTTTATATTTTGAATAGTTGCATATTGTTTATTTATTGAAAATGGTTATTATTAAATGCATACAATCTAGAGTAAATGCTTACAATAAATGCTATAAAAATAAATAAAAAGGGTTTAAACAAACCAACAAAGACATTGCTTAAGAAAGGGAGTAAGTTCTTAAAAAAAGGGAATAAGTTCCTTTATTTTCACTAATGAAGGTTGATCGACACTTAATCTAAGGTATGATCAATGTTTAATCATATTCCTCAAATAAACAACAAAGACATTCCTTAAAAAAGGGAATAAGTGCAATCCTTGTGAAAAGAGGATAAGACCCATGCCAACCTCCATCTTGCTTGTAACATTAGAGAAATATGGAAAAAATGATGTGTTACAAATACAACACACATATATCAATGTATAATCATATTCTTCAAATAAACAACAAAGACATTTCTTAAAAAAGGGAATAAATGACATCCTTGTGAAAAGAGGATAAGATCCATCCCAACCTCCATCTTGCTTGTAACATTAGAGAAAGATGGAAAAAATGATGTGTGTTACAAATACACCATCACTTCTAAAAAGGAACACATGCGTGTCTTTTAACATAGAATAAATTCTATATGTATATGGTTCTTTTTCATAATTTAAGAAACCAACTTCCTTCATGTACACTTTTCACATAGAATAAATTCTATATGTATATGGTGTTTTTTCATAATTTAAGAAACCAACTTTCTTCATGCACACTTAATGTAAATACATGCATGTTTGAATAATCACACTTAATGTAAATAGACATATTTTGAAGGTATGATAAAATATTATATGTATTTATTTAAATGTTAATAGTTGTATATTTTGAAAGTTGAAATAAAGTTACACGAAAATATATTTTTTATTTATTGAAAGTGGTTATTATTAAATGCATACAATATAGAGTAAATTCTTACATTAAATTCATAACATATGTACACTTCTAAAATCTAAAAAGTCACACATGCATGTTTTTTCACATGATAAATTCTTGCACACATAACATAACATGTATTCTTGGCACACATAAGTCACACATGCATGTTTTTATACATGATAAATTATGGCACACATAACATAACATGTGTACGCTTCTAAAAAGTTACACATGCATCTTTTTTCACATGATAAATTCTATATGTATGTGTTGTTTGTCAGAATTTAAGAAACCACCTTATTCACATGCATGTTTTTTCACATGATAAATTCTCGCACACATAACATAACATGTATTCTTCGCACACATAAGTCACACATGCATGTTTTTTCACATGATAAATTTTGGCACACATAACATAACATGTATTCTTCGCACACATAACATACACATGCATGTTTTTTCACATGATAAATTCTATATGTATGTAAGCTTCTAAAAAGCCACACATGCATGTTTTTTCACATGATAAATTCTATATGTATGTGTTGTTTGTCAGAATTTAAGAAGCCACCTTATTCTTGGCACACGTGCATGTTTTTTCACATGATAAATTCTATAGGTATGTGTTGTTTGTCAGAATTTAAGAAACCACCTTATTCACATGCATATTTTTTCACATGATAAATTCTCGCACACATAACATAACATGTATTCTTGGCACACATAAGTCACACATGCATGTTTTTTCACATCATAAATTTTGGCACACATAACATAACATGTATTCTTGGCACACATAACATAACATAGGTACGCATCTAAAAAGTCACACACATGCATGTTTTTTCACATGATAAAGTCTATATGTATGTGTTGTTTGTCATAGTTTAAGAAACCACCTTATTGTTGACACACATACGCTTATAAAAAGTCACACATGCATGCTTTTTCACATGATAAATTCTATATGTATGTGTTGTTTGTTAGAATTTAAGAAACCATGTTATTCTTGGCACACATACGCTTCTAAAAAGTCACACATGCATGTTTTTTCACATGATAAATTCTATATGTATGTGTTGTTTGTCATAATTTAAGAAACCGCCTTATTCTTGGCACACATGCATGTTTTTCACATGATAAATTCTATATGTATGTGTTGTTTGTCAAATTTTAAGAAACCACCTTATTCTTGGCACACATAACATAACATGTGTACGCTTCTAAAAAGTCACACATGCATGTTTTTCACATGATAAATTCTATATGTATGTGGTGTTTGTCAAAATTTAAGAAACCATCTTATTCTTGTAGAAATGTTGTAAAAATGAAATTAGTGCCAATGAACCTAATAAACGGCAGCAAAGACACTACTTAAAAAAAAGGGAATATGTGTAATCCTTGTAAAAGAGGATAAGAGTCATGCCAACCTCCATCCATATTGTAACATTAGAGAAAGATGGGAAAATGATGTGTGTTACATATGTGTCATCCTTGTAAAAGAGGATAAGAGCCATGCCAATCTCCATCCATCTTGTAACATTAGAGAAAGATAGAAAAAATTATGTGTGTTACAAACATAACATTGCTTCTAAAAAGACACACATGCATGCTTTTTCACATAGAATAAATTCTATATGTATAGTGTGCTTTTTCATAATTTAAGAAACCAACTTTTTCATAATTTAAGAAACCAACTTCCTTCGTNAGTTCAGATTCATTTTGAATCCTTTGAACAATCCTTTCCAGAAATTGGAAGTAAATTTCGAGTCCCTATCAGACACAATTGTCTTAGGAATTCCGTGCAAGTGTGCCACTTCTTTTAAAAAGATATCAGCAACATCAGTTTCCCTGTGGGTTCTTTTCAGTGGAATAAAATGGGCAGCTTTAGTAAGCTTGTCCACCACCACCATGATTGAATCATGCTTCTTGCTTGTTCTAGGAAATCCTGTGATAAAATCCATTGTTACCATGTCCCATTTCCATTTAGGAATGGGTAAAGGCTGCAACAACCCTGCTGGGTGCCTATGCTCAACCTTAACCTTCTGACACTCCATACATCTAGCGATGTATTCAGCGATTTCCTTCTTCATACCCCGACCAAAAATAATGCCTTTTGACTGATGCCACAATCTTCTGATATCCAGGATGTCCAGCATAAGCCACATTATGCATCTCCTTTAGAATTGCCAGCTTCAATTCTCAGACATTGGGTACATACACTCTATTTTTATACAGAAGTAAACCATCAGTTCCCAATGTGTAACTTTCCTTGGTCTGTGGTCTCTCATGCTGTTGTAGCTTTTCTACAAGACCTATGTACTACAAATCAGTATTTACAGCTTCCAAAATTCTGTCTTTCATCTTAGTCTGGTACATGCTAATGGTTGTAGCATGTAATTCGTGCACTTTTCTACTGAGTGCATCAGCCACCTTATTTTCTTTCCCTTTGATATGCTTGATATCAAAGTCATATTCGCACAGAAACTCTAGCCATCTCATTTTCCTGGCATTTAAAGTTGACTGATCAAATAAATACTTCAGACCGTTATGGTCTGTTCTCAATTCGAATCTTTTTCCCATGAGGTAATGTATCCATTTCCTAAATGCATGGACGATTGCTACCAGCTCTAAATCATGAGTGGCATAATTCCTTTCATGCTCTTTCAGCTTTCAGGACTCATAACAAATTACAAATCCCTCTTGGATGAGAACTCCTCCCAGCCCCTCCTTACATGCATCAGTCCACACTACATAATCCTTATTTGGATCTGCAATCTTCAGGATTCGAGCGTTGTTTAGCAGCTGCTTCAATTGCTGGAAGATGCTCTCACATTCTTTAGTCCACTGAAACTTCTTCTCCTTCCTTTGCAAGGAAGTGATAGGGTGAGCTATCTTTGAGAATTCGGCTATAAACCTTCTGTAGTAGCCTGCCAGACCCATAAAAGATCTAACTCCTTCCACATTCCTTGGCGCTGACCATTCTCAGATGGCCTCAACCTTTTCAAGATCCACAACGATCCCCTATTTTGAAATAATATGTCCCAAGTAATGGATCTGCCTTTGATAAAATGAGCACTTGCTCAGTTTTGCGTACAGTTGTTGTTCTCTCAACACCTGCAGCAACATTCTCAGGTGTTGCTCATGTTCTTCCTCTATCTTAGAATACACCAAGATATCTTCGGGGAAGACTATGACAAACTTGTCCAAATAATCTCTGAACACACCATTCATTAAGCACATGAAAACAACAGGTGCATTTGTCAGTCCAAATGGCACCATTGTGAATTCATAATGACCGTACCTTGTTCTAAAGGAGGTCTTGCTAATGTCCTCATCATTTATTCTCACTTGGTGATATCTAGATCTGAGATCTATTTTTAAAAATATTTTTGCATCCTTCAACTGATCAAAAAGATCATCAATCCTTGGCAAAGGATACTTGTTCTTGACAGTGACCTTATTCAACTACCGAAAATCAATGCACAATCTCAGCGTCCCATCTTTCTTCTTCACGAATAGGACTGGGGCACCCCACGGTGACACGCTGGGGAGAATGTATCCCTTATTTAGTAGCTCTTTGAGCTGCAATTGCAACTCTTTCATCTCTGGCGTACTCATTCTATAAGGAGCCTTCGAAATTGGAGCTTCTCCCAGCATCAAATTTATAGAAAAATCGATGTCCCTCTTCGAAGGTAGTCCAAGTACCTCCTAAAACAAGTCCTTGAACTCTTTGAGTACCTCGTGGTCTTCCAAATTTGAGACTACATCTCGGGATGCTTCTTCCACCCGAGCTACAAATAATTGACAGCCTTTCTGGTAACACTTCTTCAGCTGCATGGCTGAGATTTCCCTAATAGTCACGTCTCTAGGAATTCCTTGGACTGTCACCTGATTTCCCTCTTCGTTCAGGCAGGTAAACCTCTTGTTATGGCAGTCTAGAAGGGCATGGTGATGGTCCAACCAGTCCATCCCAATTAAGCAATCGTATGAGTCTAAAGGCAGAATGTTCAATTCAGCCTTAGTGCTCATTCCTTTCATGTCTATTGAACAGGGCTTAACCAATTCAGTGACCTTCCTTTTGGTTCCTGTGGCCAACTTCACTAGCCAAGGATTTTCATGTTTGCTTCTCGTTAGATGCAAACTGTCCACCACTCTAGGATCTACATAACTATGGCTAGCCCCTGAATCAATTAAAATAATTAGTGGTCAGTTGTTAATCATACCTTCCACTTCAATCATGTGCGATTGAAATTCTGCTTGCTTGTTGTCCAGGGCTGCATAGATCCTCAACATTCTTCTGCCCATATCCTCCACTATTTCATCTTGCTGAACAGTATGAACAGTTCTCTCTTTACCATTTTTACGACGACAATCTCTGTACTTGTGGTTTCCTTTACAGCCCCAACACTGAATGGGCGCCTGTCTCTGTCTTTGTGCTCCCTCTTCAGTCATTCTCAGCTCTCTAAATGATGGTTGTCCCTGAAGATTGTTTCTGGAAAAGGAAGGCTTGTTTCCCTTCTGCCTCTGTTCCTTCCTAAACTTCCTCTAATCATTCCAAGCCTTCCGAAGGATAGACTTTCTCCTTGTTGCTCATACAAGCATTTTTCCCTTCTTATTGTTTCTTCCATAGTCTTAGGATCGTCATACTAAATCTTGTCACCCATGGAAGGTGGCAGTCCACTCAGATATCTTTGAATATTGACAGCCTCATCTTTGATGAATGGAACATACTTCAGTAGTTCCATAAAACTTTGTTCATACTCATCAATAGTCATGCTGCCTAGCTTGAGTTCGAAGAACTCCTTCATCTTTCTGTCATAGTATCTTTTAGTCAGGTATTTCTTCTCGAAATACCTCTTAAATTCCTTCCAAGTGACTTCTTTCTCTCTGATGTACTGCACCTACACAAACTGATCCCACCACATGCATGCTTTTCCTTTCAGTTGATACATTGCAATTCTTCCTTCTGCATGGGAAGAATAATTCTACAATTGGAAATATTTCCTCATGACAAGAAACCATGTCTCGGAATCTTCCTCCTTATGTTCTCCATCGAATGTTGGAGGCTTAATCTTGTTCATCTCCCCTTTCAATTCATCCTTTCTAGATTTTCGGTGCTTTCTGGTAGGGGACGGGCTTGAACTACTGTGTGTTTCCTTACCAGAATGCTTCAGGAAGAGACGATAATGTCTTCTACCACTCATCGATCTTCTTCTCCTCTCAGGGGTTCTGACACTTCTTGATCTGCTTGTGTCACTCTCTTTTTCCAATTTCTTTTCTATTCTTTTTAGGCTCTTCAACATTTTTAAGTTGATTTCACCTTGCCAATCCCTGATTTTCATGAGCTTTCGGCTATCAGCTAGGTGAGCCTGGGAATCTTTATGCAATATTTCGATGAGTTTCATCATATGTTCTTCCTTATCCATATCTTTTCCATGCCCATTGGAATTCGATCCTTCCACTTCCACATTGACATCCTTTCCTTCTCGTTCGTCCTTTGTTTTGGGGGCAATATGCACCTTTTCCCACTCCATACTCGGCGTTGGTTAGTTGGAATTCTGACTCTCGTTGAACTCTGCACATGCACTGTGCAATTCAATTCGAAGTTTGTCAGGCCATTAAAACTTCACGAAAAATCAACAACATTTATATGCCAAGATGAACAAGAACAAAAGATGTTTCGATTCAAATAAGTTTTTTGAGCTCTCATTTGGCTCTGCAATTTCCAGGGCTTCAGAACTTCGAAATATCGATCCACGAAGATTCAATAGTTAAATCTTCGTAACCAAAGTCACCCTTCCGCAACTCGCGATCTCGCGAGTTCATAAGTCAAAGACCCTTGAATCATTTCCTCCAAACGTCGATACCCGAGATGCGATACGGGTATGGCTCCCTCCTCGCTAGCTCCTTCTGAGCGTGACTGCTGGCTAGGCTAAGCGCTAGCATCTCTCGCTACTCGCCACTTCACGAGTTTCAACGTCGAGCTCCCATACTCTTATCTTACGAATCCCCGAGATGCAAGAAGTCAACAGAGTGTTGACTCCTTTCCTTGACAGCGCCCTCCACACGTAACTGTAGGCTAGGGCTTAAATACCAGCGCCTATCGCAACTCACACCTTCATGAATTCGTGGGTCGAACTCTCATGCCCTCCTATGGCGATCTCCCAAGATGCGATAAATCAATAGAGCGTTGAATCCCTTTCCCTTGGCGACGCATATTAACCTGCCAGTCACCCAGGCCCACCTTGTGGTTCTGCCACATGTCCTCTCATGCCTGGCTCTCAGCACTTCGCTACTCGTGAAGTAAAAAATGACTCCTTTCAACTTCTGAACCCCTGAACACGCGATAGGCGATGGGGTTCCTGATCGAACAATCCTCCCATGACCTAGATCCAACGGTTGTCCTCGCTCCTCGCAATTTTGCGACTTCACGACTTGGAGCGCCCAACTCCCAGACTCTCACCTTGTGAACCTCCAAGTTCGCGAGATCCCTTGATCTCTGCCACCTTTCCTCCTCAAATGGACGGTCCTGATTCTCTCATGACTTTTCCACTCACAAAGTCGAAGGACTTCCCCTTATGACCCCTGATGTTTGAATCCCCGATATGGGTGATCTCACAACACGTGTCCGCGCTCAGACGAATGGCTCATATTTCCTCGGGACTTCGCTATTCTTACGAGGATTTAAGCCTCGAGATCCTCCTAAGTTTTGGCACTTTCTTACTGCACTTGGAAGAATTCCAAGTGTCCAAAGGCCTCAACCTTCGCTCCTTTCCCTCTGCGAGCTCTGTGACTTGAGTCCTCGCCTGTGTGTATAAAAATGTTGTCCCTCCTGAGCTTTGGGAACTTTGAACTCTTTCAGAGAGTCTCTGGCCTCTACACTCCTTGTAGTCATGGCTCCATGCACTGAAAAGAACTATTCCTCCTGAGCTTACCAGGGTCCGAAATTGTTCCTCCAGACACAATTTCTTCACACACCCTCAGTCCAAAGACCACTCAGCTAACCCATCTAGGCTCAGTGTCAAAACCTTGACTCTGATACCAAAATGTAGCGCACCTTTTCTGACTACCAAGGCTTAAACGCTCTTAAAAGAAATCTATAACACCGCTTTATACATAACTCATACATGTATTATATAATCCACAGGCATTTAAAACAAATTAAACACATTCAACACAGAGTATTCATATGAATTACTGCCATAATTAACAATCAATAGTGTTTAACATTAATTCATATACACAGCGGAATTCATGATAAGATAAGCAACATAGTCATGCCAAACATGATTAAAGCATAATCATATACTTATCTTTTAACAATGGTAGAATCCACCAACCAAGTGCAGGCCTTCCACAATCCTCCCAGCCTCAGACCGCACTGCTCATCAGCTCAGTAGTGGGTCACCCCCGAGCTGGGACTAATCTCCACCCCAAGGCAAAGAATCCTAGGCTAGGCTGAGGTTACAGGGAAAACATCACATAAAATCTAGAAGGATTCTTCCCAAGATGCCATCTTACGCCCACTACTACCAGACTCTCATTCCCCACATGCTTGTTCCGCCCGAGAGTATACACCTTCACAAGCACAGTCCTTCAGTGCTAACCTCCCTCTCTGGGTCTCGGCACCAGGCCGGATTAGGAAGTCTCAGAGCCCGAAGCTGGTGATGGACACTCTCTGCAAGAAACCTCTTCCAACAAAAACCACCTCCCTCACCTAAAGAGAGATCACACACAGGATCAATCACAACTTGTGCTAGCCATCAAGCGACGCACAGTCCAGCTCTGTGTGGTCACCATAGCCAACTGGGAATACAAACACAGCCTCTTAAATAGGCTTAGTAATGGCTCAAGGCCTCACAATGATGGTTCACGGGAATGTGTGAAGAGTAATTCATGCAGGGGTCGACACAGACTCCACAGCTCAGAATGGAGGTGAAATCGGCTCTTCAGAAACAAACACAGGCTTCTCGGCTCACAGAATAGAGGTGTACATGGATTTACAGAGCCAAACACAGGCTTTCCAACCGGTTCAACAATGGTGGAATGGTTCAGGGTCACGGCTTCGGGACAGAGCCTCCACGCATGGGTTCGATTAGTCAGATAGAGGATGCACATGGACTATGAAAGTCAACATGGGATTTTTTACTCTCAGGAACGCACAAGGATTTCTTTGCAGGGATCGGATTAGTCGTACTATTCAGCGCTTCGTACGTGTTCATGCAATTGGGTAGAATGGAGAAGGAACCCTTCTCACAGCTCATCCTGGTCGTTTTATTCGCATGTGCCAGGGTTGACACTTGTCACCCATGGAACTGCATGCATTCCACCCGCACGCATCACCCTTGTACATCCTCCCCTTGCTAGGAACTTAGGATAAAAAAAAAAATGCACATGTTTTTTTGGAATAATATTAAAATATCATTCCCAAGGCTTAAGCCCCCTAGGCTTAGCCCCTAGGCTCAACACTTAGCCCCTTTTTCCACCTTCCAACACCTAATTCCTTGCCCTCTCTATGCATACTTAGTCCCCCTTCACTCATTCATCATGGTCGGTCTGCCCATGGCGATGCTAATATTTTATTAATGTGTTGCATACATTCAGGTACAAAATCAGGCCCTTGGCCTCCAACCCTTAGGCTCCCTGGACTAACAATCACATAAGCCCACCAACTTATACAAACTTGGCTCACCAGCCTATAACACATATTTACAATTCATTTCATACATCAGATTTACAACTGGGCTCGGCCTTGGGGACATTACACAATTCCTCCAGGTTTCACTACTTGTATCCTCTCAGAAAAGGATTTATAGCAAAAATGGAATACCTTATTGAATTCTGGATTATTCTAGAGAGAGAACTTGTAGAGTGTGCCCTGCACAGAATATTTGTTGTATGGATCTGAAAATTGTACACATAATACTATAGATGATACTCTAACCAATACATTTTTTCTTACTAAATTTGGATCTTTTATGAAGAAGTTATGACGTTTTTTCCCGAAAGATTTGTTTTATACTTGTTTCAGGACTATCCACAAACCCTATTTTCCACGGAGTGTAACTCCAAATATACAACTACCCACAAGATGAAATTTGTATCAAAGCCTACTTGCATATGTTTCCTCAATGACCTCCCAATTTCATGGTCTGAGTCATTCTAGAATAAAAAATATTGTGAAAATGGTGAGATGACCTGTAAATAACATACCTTAGAAAGCATCATCAAAAGAATTTATCCTCCCTTGAATTTCGACCTTCTTTACTTCACCTTCCCTCTGAAATTCGGCTTAGATATCCTTTGGTTACC
>SNQJ01S0037778.1:64575-77743 GCA_010110895.2 Picea sitchensis
ATCAAAAGAATTTATCCTCCCTTGAATTTCGACCTTCTTTACTTCACCTTCCCTCTGAAATTCGGCTTAGATATCCTTTGGTTACCTTAGTCAATTGTATATATTCAATATGCTCAAGTGTTATTGAAAATGAGAGACCCTTGCCTCTTATTTATACTTTCATCTAGCTTCGTCAAGGGGTTACCTTCTAACGATCTTAACCCACTTTCCTTATTTTAGGGATAACCCACTTCTAACCACTTGTCCACATAGTAATTTCTCCATTAACTTTACTATTCAAATCATTTATTGTGTATCCACTTTGACTTATAGTACCCTCATAACTTCACTTTATTATTTAAATAATTTCTTCTTTGCAACCACTTTGACTACTTTAACCTTTTGGGGCTTCTAGATGACTCATGAGAGTTCTCCAACTTCACATGGCCATAACTCTCTAACCGTGAGGAGTTATGTGACGTTCCACATACCACCGGAAATGGAATGATATGTACTATCCATATAGAATAGTCTTACCTGCAAATATATCAAAAATCATACCATTATCCATCAAACAAACTTGGGTCCATTACCCAAACCATCGTGCTACCAGAATTCGCTATCGGGCTTTATTCAAGGGTTGACATCAATGACAACCAACCCAATTAATCAACAGAGGAATGTAGGTATTTGACACAAGTTACCATTTAAAATGTTAGGAAATAATGTGATGTTCATTTAGGGTTATGTCACCTTCTAACGTTCCTTTATCCTTATGTTTCAGTGGGATGTTTATGAATTGCATCCCCCTTATCTAAATATGGGTACCACATGAAATCTCATCCATAGTTAGTCATGGTTGTGCCAGATTTTGATGTACATATGCATTGTATTATGTCGAGTTCCATTGTTCCTAAATGGCTATGTCATATTGTGACGTTCATTTCAGTGTACAGAATGACATAACCTTAAATGAACATTGCAATGTGTTGTAACATTTTCAAGGCTAACTTATGTCAAATTGATACATTCTTGAATGGTTGTGTTATGTCATATTTCAACATTCATTAAGTTTTATGTTGCACTATGACTGACGTTCCTACATGGTTATGTCGCATTGCAAGATTAATCAAGGCTTATGTTGCTTTGTGATACTTCTCAAGATGTTCCATGAAGATGTTCATTTTTTTACATCAAGAAGTTGTATCTATTGTGCCTCAAGATGATTCATGAAGATGCTCATTTTTCTATTCATGAAGATGTTCATTTTTTACATCAAGAGGCTATATTTGTTGTCATTTTCATGTTGATTGACTTATGTCCACTTGATAATAATGGTCCATTCATGTTGTTTTGATTGACTCATGTCCATTTGATAATAATTGCACTAATTGGTTATGTCGCATTGCGACATTCATCAAGAATCGACTCAATGGTTATGTCGCATTGCAACATTTATCAATAATTGTCATTCATCAAGAATCACAAGGATTATTGAACAAGTGGTTATTACAATAAATTCTTGTAGAAATGAAACATTGATAGACACTTAATCAATCTAAGGAATGATCAATGTTTAATCATATTCTTCAAATAAAACAACAAAGACATTGATTAAAAATAAAGTAAGTGCCATTGTTGTAAAAAGGGATAAGAGCCATGCCAACCTCCATCTTGATTGTAACACTAGAGAAAGATGGAAAACACAATGTGTGTTACAAACATAACATTACTTATGAACATTGATAGACACTTAATTAATCTAATGAATAATCAATATTTAATCATATTCTTCAAATAAAACAACAAAGACATTGCTTAAAAAGAGAGTAAGTGTCATCCTTGTAAAAAGGGATAAGAGCCATGCCAACCTCCATCTTTCTTGTAACATTAGAGAAAGATGGAAAACATGATGTGTGTTACAAACATAACAATACTTCTAAAATGCCACGCATGCATGCTTTTTCACATAGAATAAATTCTATATGTATGTAGTTATTTTTCACAATTTAAGAAACCAATTTAATCAATCTAAGGAATGATCAACGTTTAATCATATTCTTAAAATAAAACAACAAAGGCATTCCTTAAAAAGAGAATATGTCAACCTCCATCTTGCTTGTAACATTGGAGAAAGATGGAAAACATGATGTGTGTTACAAACATAACGTTTCTTCTAAAAATGCATACATGCATGATTTTTTCACATAGAATAAATTTTATATGTATGTGCCACTTTTTCATAATTTAAGAAACAAACATCCTTCGTGCACACTTAATGTAAATAGTTGCATATTTTGAATAGTCATACTTAATGTAGATAATTTCATATTTTGAATAGTTGCATATTGTTTATTTATTTACAATGGTTATTATTAAATGCATACAATCTAGAGTAAATGCTTACAATAAATGCTATAAAAATAAATAAAAAGGGTTCAAACAAACCAACAAAGACATTACTTAAGAAAGGGAGTAAGTGCTTAAAAAAGGGAATAAATGCCTTCATTTTCACTAATGAAGGTTGATTGACACTTAATCTAAGGTATGATCAATGTTGAATCATAGTCCTCAAATAAACAACAAAGACATTCCTTAAAAAAGGGAATAAGTGTAATACTTGCTATGCCAACCTCCATCTTTCTTGTAACATTAGAGAAATATGGAAAAAATGATGTGTTACAAATACAACACACATCTGTCAATGTATAATCATATTCTTCAAATAAACAACAAAGACATTTCTTAAAAAAGGGAATAAATGACATCTTTGTGAAAAGAGGATAAGACCATCCCAACCTCCATCTTGCTTGTAACATTAGAGAAAGATGGAAAAAATGATGTGTGTTACAAATACAACATCGCTTCTTAAAAGGGACACATGCATGTCTCTTAACATAGAATAAATTCCATATGTATATGGTGCTTTTTCATAATTTAAGAAACCAACTTCCTTCGTGCACACTTTTCACATAGAATAAATTCTATATGTATATGGTGTTTTTTCATAATTTAAGAAACCAACTTTCTTCATGCACACTTAATGTAAATATATGCATGTTTGAATAATCACACTTAATATAAATAGAAATATTTTGAAGGTATGATAAAATATTATTTGTATTTATTTAAATGTAAATAGTTGTATATTTTGAAAGTTGAAATAAAATTACAAGAAAATATATTTTTTATTTATTGAAAGTGGTTATTATTAAATGCATACAATATAGAGTAAATGCTTACATTAAATGCATAACATATGTATGCTTCTAAAGAGTCACACATGCATGTTTTTTCACATGATAAATTCTTGCACACATAACATAACATGTATTCTTGGCACAGATAAGTCACCCATGCATGTTTTTATACCTGATAAATTATGGCACACATAACATAACATGTGTATGCTTCTAAAAAGTTACACATGCATGCTTTCTCACATTATAAATTCTATATGTATGTGTTGTTTGTCAGAATTTAAGAAACCACCTTATTCACATGCATGTTTTTTTACATGATAAATTCTCGCACATATAACATAACATGTATACTTGGCACACATAAGTCACACATGCATGTTTTTTCACATGATAAATTTTGGCACACATAAAATAACATGTATTCTTCGCACACAGAACATACACATGCATGTTTTTTCACATGATAAATTCTATATGTATGTAAGATTCTAAAAAGCCACACATGCATGTTTTTTCACATGATAAATTCTATATGTATGTGTTGTTTATCAGAATTTAAGAAACCACGTTATTCTTGGCACACATGGATGTTTTTTCACATGATAAATTCTATAGGTATGTGTTGTTTGTCAGAATTTAAGAAACCACCTTATTCACATGCATGTTTTTTCGCATGATAAATTCTCGCACACATAACATAACATGTATTCTTGGCACACATAAGTCACACATGCTTGTTTTTTCACATGATAAATTTTGGCACACATAACATAACATGTATTCTTGGCACACATAACATAACATATGTACGCGTCTAAAAAGTCACACGTGCATGTTTTTTCACATGAAAGTCTATATGTATGTGTTGTTTGTCATAGTTTAAGAAACCACCTTATTGTTGGCACACATGTGCTTCTAAAAAGTCACACATGCATGCTTTTTCACATGATAAATTCTATATGTATGTGTTGTTTGTTAGAATTTAAGAAACCACGTTATTCTTGGCACACATACGCTTCTAAAAAGTCACACATGCATGCTTTTTCACATGATAAATTCTATATGTATGTGTTGTTTGTCAAAATTTAAGAAACCACCTTATTCTTGGCACACATGCATGTTTTTCACATGATAAATTCTATATGTATGTGTTGTTTGTCAAAATTTAAGAAATCACCTTATTCTTGGCACAGATAACATAACATGTGTACGCTTCTAAAAAGTCACACATACATGTTTTTCACATGATAATTCTATATGTATGTGGTGTTTGTCAAAATTTAAGAAACCATCTTATTCTTGTAGAAATGAAATTACTGTCAATGAACCTAATAAACGTCAGCAATGACACTGCTTAAAAAAAAGAGAATATGTATAATCCTTATAAAAGAGGATAAAACCCATGCCAACCTCCATCCATATTGTAACATTAGAGAAAGATGGAAAAATGATGTGTGTTACATATGTGTCATCCTTGTAAAAGAGGATAAGAGCCATGCCAATCTCCATCCATCTTGTAACATCATAGAAAGATGGAAAAAATTATGGGTGTTACAAACATAACATTGCTTCTAAAAAGACACACATGCATTCTTTTTCACATAGGATAAATTCTATATGTATAGTGTGATTTTTAACAATTTAAAAACCAACTTTTTCATAATTTAAGAAACCAACTTCCTTCAGGCACTCTTACTGTAAATAGTTGCATAGTCTGAATGTAAATAGTTACATATTTTGAATAGTCTTACTTAATTTAAATAGTTGTATATTTTAGTTTTATATTTTGAATAGTTGCATATTTTGAGGACTAAAGTTTCTCACGCTTTGAATTTTCTTTTATTTTTCATAGTCAATGGTCGAGCCTATTCCAACGGGTTTGGAAAATGAATTAAATTAATAATGCTATAACTCAACTTTGCAATGTCTTATGGAGATCGAGAAGAGAGCGTTGAGCTAATGCCCTGCCCTACCCCTACGACGGTGATGAAGATGAAAACATTAATCCGAGAAGAGAGAGTTGAGCAAATGCCCTGCCCAACAACGACGATGAAGATGAAAAAATTAATCAGATGCATGTTACTTATCGTCAATGTAATGACAACTAAATAATAATGAATACTTGAACGTGAAGTTGTATGGGTAGTATCCAGATCAATCAAAATATTGGATACTATAAAATACTAGATCAATCAACTAAAATACGGGATAAAGTTCATTGCGGAAATAACAATGGATTAACCATAAGACTTATGGTTATCTACCAGGTTCTAGACGTGGGGATTTTTTTTTTTATCAATAACTAACAAGGAATCAGTATGTCATAACAACTACTCATTCCAAATACGATGATAATAGTACTGGATGTAAACATGGAAGTGGATGTAAACTACAATTGTTATAACTAAAGAAAATCTAGGCACTCAGATCCTGAACCGAGTCATTAAAAGAGCTAGTGGATGGTGCAGGTAGTTACCGTATGGTTTAATTAACTGTCATTTAACGTGATGGGTAGTCATTGCTCCAGAGATAAGTTTGAATAAGATTTTGTAAAAAGAAGCATATGGATTTTCCGTTATAAGAGATGTTAGGGTATTCACGTGACATAATAGATTTTACAATATTGCAACAAGGATAATGGGAACATGAGAAGTTCAGGTTCCTGTTCAAACTTTGTTACAATTTCTATACTATCCAGCAATGGCAACAGTTATGCTGATCCGTCTAGCATCATGCATACGCCCAACAACAGAAACTCAAAATCCATCGATGCCAACAAAAAAGGCCTCTTGTTTGTCTTCAGCCAACTCATAGCTGCTAAGGGGTAGCAGATTTTCTTCTCTCAAGCTCTCATGCCAGGGAAATGCCAAGCTCGTCGCTACATCAATAGTTGTTGTTGTTCAACATCTTGCAAGTGAGTACAGACAATATTGTTTTCTTTTGTATTTTCTTGCTCTTGTTGAGAAAAACGAAGAGCAAAACGGAGTTCTAGTTTTGGCTCATGCAATCACTCGATGCGAACCAACAAAATAAACTCCGCACAGTAAATAAACTTCGCGCAGTAAATAAAATTCATGCACTAAATAAACTCCACGTAAATATGGGAATCGGTAAAATCAAATAATTACTGTATTTAATCAAATTAAAAACAATATGGCGAATGTGATCAAGGAACCAAATGAGTTTACAAACTCAAATAAAAAACAAAGTATTAATGGAGAGAACACCTCTGAATACACAATGGCAAGTTCGATTCAAAAATATTTTCAGAATTGATTTATTGATTACAATTTGTTTCAGGTATATATACAAACAAAAATGCCTCTTCAATCTTATAAAAGGATTAATCAAGGCAGTGATGGTGTCTCATGGACTGCAAAGGTGAAGGTGGCCACTGCTAACAAATCCACCAATGGTGTCTCGATTCTTGAAAAGTCAAGCCACCGATTTACCGTTTTCACAAAGGCGGTGAAATTATTACATCGTGACATACTCCCTCTTAATCATTTCAGAGAAAAAATGAACTGAAAATATGTAAAACAAAATTGTTGTAAACAATGCATTACACCTTGTAGACCCCAATATTTCCTCTATGGATTTTAAATAATTCATTTCCCAATGTCTTCGTAAATATGTCTGCAAATTGTTCTTCAAATCTGTAGAACTGAACAAAAATCTCTTTACCAGTTACCATCTCTCGAATGAAATGATACCTCGTATCAATGTGCTTACTCTGTTTGTGAAAGACGTGATTCTTTGACAGTGCAATGGAAGATTTATTGTCACAGACAATTTGGGTTGCATCATTCTGGTCATGCAACAATTCATTCAAGACCCTTCTCATTCATATAGCTTGACATGCAGCTGCAGCTGTTGCAACATAATTTGCCTCAGTAGAAGATAGAGTCACAATGGGATGTTTCTTTGATTCTCATGCCACTGCTCCAGATCCAAAACCGAACACATACCCAAATGTGTTTTTCCTGTCATCAATGGAACCTGCAAAATCATTATCAGTATATTCGATCAGCGCAAAGTTTAAACTTGATGTGTATCGGATACCAAAGTTAGGTGTTCCAGCAACATATCTCAGGATCCTCTTTCCTACTTGCCAATGAGTACTCTTCAGAGTCTCCATGAATCTCAAAATCAAACTTACAACAAACCAACCTCTTATATAGAGTTGGATCAACATATGATCGCTTATCATACTTGCTAAGTTTGATACCAGTTGTCATAGGTGTTGCAACTGGTTTACAATTCAACATTCTAAACATTTTCAATACTTCATTTGCATAGTTAGTTTTCCAAATGAAAATGCCATCATCGGATTGATCCACTTCAATTCCAAGAAAATACTTCATCAATCCTAAATCATTCATCTCAAACTTTGTTTCCATGGCATTTTTAAAATCATCTACAAATAGATCTCCAGTAAAAATCAGGTCATCAACATACAAACAAACAATTAAAATGTTACCTTTTTCGTTTACCTTTGTATACAGGGTTGGTTCACTTGGACTTCTGTTGAATCCAACACTTATCAGGTATTCATCAATCCTGCTATACCAAACTATGGATGTGTGCTTCAATCCATATAAATATTTCTTTAACTTGTAAACTTTATCTCTGTGCTTATCAATCTCATAACCCGGAGGTTGTCTTACATAAACCTCTTCTTCCAAATATCCATTTAAGAATGCAGACTTGATGTCCATCTAATGCATGATCCATTTATTCTGAGCTACAATAACTAAGACCATCCTCACAATGTCAATTCTTGCTACAGGAGCAAATGTTTCATTGTAATCAATACTGGGTTGCTTACTAAACCCCTGAGCTACAAGTCTTGCCTTGTACTTTTCAACTTCACCTTTTGCATTCAACTTAGTCTTATAAACCCACTTAACACCAAAAATTTTCTTACCTTCAGGTAAATCTACAAGATCCCAAGTGTTATTTCTTTCAATGGAATCAATCGCCTCATCCATTGCTTTTATCCAGACATCCTCTTTAGCAGCTTCATCAAAACTTACAGGATCACATGCCATTAATGCAAAATTTGAAATCTGATCTAATTCTTCATTCTAATCATACAATTCTCTTAAGCTTTTAGTCTTTTGTTCTTTAAATATGTTTTTCAATGAAGCTAAAGTGGGATTTGATTCACTACTTACGTGTGAATCTGATTGATGTCCACCATGTCTAGATGGTTCACCACGCTCATGAGTTCTTGGCATTCTAAATTGAGATGGGATGAAATCTAGTGCTTCCATTGTAGGACTTCTTGCTGCAGACGTATGTGCATTTGGAACCAACTGTCCATCTCCTTCATCTTGCTCAGCTCCATCATCATCTTCATGGGGTAACAAAGCTCCCTCTAAAATTGATTTGTCAATACTTCTATTCCAGAATTCATCTTCTTTAAATTGAACATCTTTGTTGATTACATATTTCTGGGTGATGGGATTGTAGAGTTTATATGCCCTAAACTCTTCACTATATCCAACAAAGATACATCTCTCTCTTCTTTCATCCAACTTCCTCCTCATTTCTGCAGGTACATGCACAAATGCAATACATCCAAAAATTATGAAATGAGAAACATTGCAAGGCTTACCATCCCAGGCTTCCTGAGGTACATGATCCCTCACAGTCTTGATCGGACTTCGATTCAAGATAAAAACAGAGAAAAGAAGCACATCTCCCCAATATTCATTTGAAAGATGCTTTTCTTTCAACATTCTTCGAACCATGTCCATGATGGTCCAATTCTTCCTTTCAACCACTCCATTCTGCTGTGGAGTATATCAAGCAGTAAACTGCCTTTTAATTCCATGAAGATCACAAAATTCAATGAATTCATTCATCTTATACTGACCTCCTCTATCAGACCTTAGGATCTTAATGGTTCGATCACTCTCATTTTCAACCATAGACTTAAACCTCTTAAAAACTTCAAAAGCTTCAGATTTTTGTTTCAACAAATACAACTATGTATTCCTACTGAAATCATCAATGAAGGTCATAAAATAAACACAGCTAGTTAAATAAGGTGTTTGCATAGGTCCACATAAATCCGTGTGGACAATTTCCAATGGAGCTTTTGCTCTGTAGGAAACACCTGAAACAAATTTCTCTCTGTGATGCTTCCCAAGTATACAACTCTCACAAGAGCTTACAGGTTATTGGATACAGGGAAACCCCTTTACCATCTGCTTCTTCAGTAACAGATCTAAGTCACCAAAATGTAAATGACCATATCTCAAATTCCATAGCCAAGATTCATCTAAACTTCCAGCTTTATAAGCATTCAAAGAACCACTTAAATCATTTCTCATAACAAGTGGAAACATTTTATTCTTGGTCATCTCAACTCTTGCAATCAACTGTTTGTTGGATAATTTATCATATATTGTACATACCTTGTTCTTGAAGAATACTCTATACTTTTTCTCCATCAGCTGTCCAATACTAATAAGATTGCATTTTAAACCAGGCACGAAATAAACATCATCAATATTTCTTCTTTGATTATTCTTAGTGTAGTTTGGAACTACATCTTTACCATTAACTGTAACCTTACAGTCATTTCCCAGTTTTACTTCAGATTGAATACTAGTATCAATAGAAGAAAATAAATCCTTATTACCAGTCATGTGATTGCTGCAACCACTATCCAAAAACCAAATATCATTTTCACTTTCCTGAGTGACATTACAGGTCAGAAACATAGGATTTTGATGATCCTCAAACTCATTTGTGATATGTACAGAGTGCTTTCCAGCATCTACCTGTTTCTTCCAACATTTGTTAGCAAAATGCCCAAACTTTTTACAATAATAACATTGTACTTTAGTTTTATCATACCTCTGATTTTCTTGTTGCCAGGGTTTGTTGCTCCTCCCTCTTAAATTAGGAGGATTCTGCTCGGACTTCTCCTCAGACTCTGATTCAGTTCTGTTGTCCCTTCGACCAAAAAATCGACCTCCTCTTCCACAATTATAAAACCTTCCTCTGCCTCTGGTAACTTGCAGTTGGGATTTGAAAGCATGCTCCATTGATCCTTCTTCATATCTAAATATCCTAGATTCAAGAGAAACAAGAGAACCAGTTAATTCATCAATTTGCATTAGACTTAAATCTTTAAATTCCTATATGGGTACCACAACAGGTTCAAACTTCATGGGAAAAATTCTCAACACTTTTTCAATAAATCTTTTATTCTCAACACCATCTCCATACTACCTAAACTGGTTCACAACACTCATTACTTGAGTCAGGAAAGTATCAACACTTTCATTATCCTTCATCTTCAAATTTTCGAAGTCCCTTCTCAAGTTCTGCAACTTGACTCTCTTCACCTTAAACACACCTTGATAACAGGTTTCAAGAATGTCCCAAGCCATCTTCGAAGATGCAGCGCTAACAATCTTCATAAAAATGGATTTATTTAACCCTTGCTCAATTAATCCAAGAGCTTTGTTATCCTTCTTCCTGTTTTTCTTTAGCAAAACACGGTCAACATTAGACAAAGCCAATTCTGCTGCAGCATGAGCTGGCTCGGCATAACCAACAATAACATAAGACCACAAATCCTGAGAACGTAAAATCGTCCTCATTCGAATATACCATGAATCATATGACTTCTCGCTCAGGAAAAGAACCTGAATATGAGAAGAACTGCTACTAGACGCAGCCATTAATAAAAGTTTGAAAGAAATCAAGTAAACCTTCATGTAGGAAAATAGGAAAGTGAAATTGGTCACCAACAGAAATTATCTGCGCTGAAATGAGCAACTAACAGGATGCTCTGCAGGAAACACTGGATGTGAAAAACGAAGAGCAAAACAGAGTACCAATTTCGGCTCATGCAATCACTCAACGCAAACCAGCAAAATAAACTTCGCGCAGTAAATAAACTCAGCGCAATAAATAAAATCTGTGCACTAAATAAACTCCACGTAAATATGGGAATCGATAAAATCAAATAATTACTATGTTTAATCAAATTAAAAACAATATGGTGAATGCTATCAAGGAACCAAATGAGTTTAGGCAATAAATAAAATCTGTGCACTAAATAAACTCCACTTAAATATGGGAATGCGATCAAGGAACCAAATGAGTTTACAAACTCAAATAAAAAACAAAATATTAACGGAGAGAACACCTCCGAATACACAATGGCAACTTCGATTCAAAAATATCTTCAAAATTGATTTATGATTACAATTTGTTTAAGGTATATATACAAAAAAAAAATGCATCTTCAATCTTCATGCATTTGAGTTCAAGTGCGAGCCTGCAACCACTGATAGTACCTCCATGATCATCTTGCAAAATCATGTCGATACTTGTAGTCATTCTTCAGGCAGTGAGTAGTTGAAGCCTCTCTGCTTCGTTTGAATTAACTGAGGGATGCCATTGGAAGATAACGTAATAAATCCTAAATCCTACACCAAAGTTCCATGTTTATGCATAGCAATCAAAAATAATTGAGTGTTACTTCTAAAAAGTCAGATAATAGAAAAATATCGACAAAAAAAACAAATTTATACCAAGTTCTATTGATATCAATCTGCACTCACCAGGGACCATACCACAAACCACAAATTTATATATTAGCAAAAACTTTAGGTTAAATGCATTGGTTTTAGTGCCAAGTTCTATTGATATCAATCTGCTCTCAGCAGGAACCATAAGCGCATTAGTCCCTGCCACAAATTTATGAATTAGCATAAACTTTAGGTTAAATGCGAAGGTTAAATGCGTTGGTACTTTAGGTTAAATGCGAAGGTTAAATGTGTTGGTACTTTAGGTTAAATGCTTTGGTTTTAGTGCCAAATTATTAGGTTAAATGCGTTGGTTTTAGTGCCAGATTATTAGATCGGTAGAGAACCGATAACTATAAGCCCCCTACCAGCCCAAAGGGCGGGGACTAGACTCGCTATTACTTTTACAGAAATAATCAAAAGTTGTGGCGTTGCCATAAGGAAGTATATCCCACAGCTTTCATGATTTTAGGTTTAAATTTCACTTATCCGGCTCCAATTGAAAGTTAAATCAGGATAGGAAAAACCATCAAAATAATTCTGAATCCAACTACAAATTCTTGCAGAACCGCCTCAAAACCAACGGGTAAGATGGAAGGAGTTCTAGATCTACCTCGCTCACTCTGTGTATGCTTGCTTCCACTCAGCTATCTGCTGATCATTGCAGCTGCAACAGCTTACCCAAGGCTGGGTAGAAGCAACTTCCCAAAGGGTTTTTAATTTGGTGCCGCGACATCTGCTTATCAGGTTCCACCTTCATCACTCTTACATTCCTTATTTACATTATGTAGCCCTCTGCCTTCATTGTTTTCATGATATTCTAATCTTAGACGGGTTTGAATTGTTTTACAGGTGGAAGGAGCTGCCCGCGAAGGCGGGAGAGGTCCCAGCATTTGGGATAAATTCTCCCATATTCAAGGTTAACTACTGGCAAACATGCCTCATTATTAATATGACGAGTTGAATATTTTAAATGGGATCGTTTATTCATCCATTTGTTGTTCTTAAATTTTGATGCAGGTAAAATTGCCGATGGGAAGAATGGGGATATTGCTGTAGATCAATACCATCGCTATAAGGTACAAATCAAAATTATAAGAAGAATCGAAACATTGAATCTCGACTCCGTCACTATGCATTGTTTTTATTTTTTTTGAGGGTAGCTGCTCGAATTATTTTATTTGTAATCTGCAGGAAGATGTTCAGCTTCTCAAATACATGGGAATGGACATCTATCGTTTTTCTATCTCCTGGTCGCGTATATTTTGATAAATTGTGAAGGACAGAGAAATGCAGAGAGAAAAAGAATAGTATATTCAAATGTATGAAGAAGTACAGAACAGAACTGAAGAGCTTTGAAGAGTTACAAACAATAGGAAATAACTGAGCTTATATATGCTCGAGCAAGACAGAAATAGAAAGTACAACTGT
>SNQJ01S0037778.1:80440-113245 GCA_010110895.2 Picea sitchensis
TTAGACATTTAATTGACTGCTCTGTTAAGGAATTACAATAAAATGCAAACTTTATGTTTACATAAAATGTAAACTTTTATGTAAAGATGAGCGTTAATGAAATTGAACGATTTAGAGATTTAACGTATAAGTCTATTAAAATAGAACAAAGTGTAAACTTTATTTAACGTACAAGTCTATTAAAATACAATAAAGTGTAAACTTTATCTTCACATTAACGAAAATTAAAATAAAATTTTAACGTACAATTTTATTAAAATACAATGTCTTTATTTAGAAATTTAACTTACAATTCTATTAAAATACAATGAAGTGTAAACTTTTTATTAAAATAAAATGTCTTTATTTAGACATTTAACTTACAATTCTATTAAAATACAATGAAGTGTAAACTTCATCTTCACATTAATATATTTATAAGGAATAATGTTAATGAAATCTAACGTTTTAGAAATTTGACTTACAACCCTATGATGAGATAATAGGGTATAAGGATTAGTGTTAATAAAATTGAATGATTTAGACATTTCATGAGATAATATTATATATATATATATATATATATATATATAACACTAGTGTTAACTAAATTGAACGTTTAAATAATATTATTTTTAATAAAATAATGATATTTAATTTTAAACTTATATCCCCACACCACAAAGAAATTAGATTACCATTTTAGCGCTCTGGCTCTTTTTCAAATGATATGAGGCTGAGCCTCATATTTCACTTTCCTTTTATTTCCTCGCTAGCAGTTACATCGCCATATCAAGTCACAGATAAGGGTATAACCTTCTCACTACGGGAAAGGGAGAACCCTTCTCAAAGACATAACTCCATAACTTCTACTGCTATTTTTGGGAGTCAATAAGTTTTCTCTTTATTAATAAATTACAGAGCACGCCCCCTCATCAGGAAGAGCGAATCACGCCCCCCCAACAGGAGAAACGGCGGACCGCGTCACCACATTGATATGATATGGCATTTTTTTAATTTGTAGAATAAAGAATTTTTATATAGCCATTTGAATTATTATGGCATTCTTTTAATTTGTGATATAAAGGATTTCTATATAACTCTTAAAAATTAAGAAAGTGTATATAATCTAATCTCTTAGATTTTAATAAATAACAAGGAATAAGAGATTTTATTGTGTATATAATCTACTCTTTTAGATTTTAATAAATAACTAGGAATAAGAGATTTTAATAAATAACTAGGAAATACTTGTTTTTAACTTTATGGAATCACAAACTCAATACATTTTTCTATTATAAATAAAAATAATAAAAATATTTTTAAAAATATGAATAATTTTTCATATATCTAAAAATGATTAAAGTTTATAACCATTAAGATTTCTAAAAACATTCATTTTCAACTTTTTTTCATATATTTTTCTTTCCTTAAAATGCTATTTGTTTATATAATTTTTTAACTAATTAAAATATTGCTTTTAACAAAATATTATTTATTTACATAAAATTTCAACTAATTAATTTAATTTTACTTAGTTTTATTAACAAAATGATTAAAAACATATAAAAATAAATTATCAAGATATTACTATAATATTAAAAAAACGTGATTTTTAATATGTAATTAAAAATATATATAAATAATAAAATAAAACTAACACAAATACATATCAATTCCAATTTATAAATTAAAATCTAAAAAAGATTTATAATGATAATAAATTTATTACATCTAACCAAGATATGAATGACGTGCTTGGTCTTTGTAGAGACTATAGAAAGATCCTTTGAGATTTGAGGTATGTTTGTTGATTATTTTTAGAGTATTTTTTATCTTATCTTTTAATAGAGGTAGTAGTTGTTGTTAGGGATGCTTTTTGTAGGGCAATGTCATTGTTAGGGATGCTTGTTGTAGGGAAATTTTGTGAAGGATGAATTTTTTGTAGTCTCTCAATTTATGGAAAATGATATATTTCCAATCATTGATGGGTTGTCTTCTAAATTCTAAAAGGCTATGTGGGATATTGTTAGAAATAACTTTAGTTACTTGGATTTGGAGGTCTTCGCTTCAATATGTTTGATAGAGACCATTAATCAAAGGTTGATTAAAATCATTCTGAAGAAAGTTGCTAGGGACACCATTTGGGGAATGGCAATCGATAACTTTATTGAGTTTCTTACAAGACCATCGCTAAGGCACTGGAGGTGTGGGTGAGGGATGTTGCTAACAATATTTTGCATAAGAAGTAGATCATCTTTGTTTAGGGCAATTTATCCTAGGCACAATGATTTTGGTTGGGAGGCAATGAGTGGGCTAGGGAGTTTTGCTAGCCTCTTTTCCTCAAAATTAATTTTGATAAAGGTTATGTTGTTAATGACTAATCTTTCATTATAGATACACTTTTGGTTTTGGTTTGATGTTACTTGTTAGTGAAAACCTAATCAATTTAAGGTTACATTATAATGAAAGGTCAAATAAATATAATTGTTATTGTTGTAGAGAGTCCAAAAAAAACCTTGTAAGATGAATGCAAAGTTCATTTCGAATATCTATATACATGTATCATATCAATTAATAAATACACTTACATGTTTATCTTTATTATATGTTTCCAACAATCGTATCAAATCTAGTATTTCTTCAAGCCTAAATCTACCTTATGATAGATGTCATAGCTCTTTTTTATCCATAAACAAAACGCCTAACGTCTCTCTGCTATCCTCTACCTGTCAATCTATCCTAGGCGCACATTCTCTGACTTTTCCTCTGAGATCCGTCAGATCAGAGCTTCTTCTTCTCTGATAACGCATCCAAAATCCAAAATTTCTAAGGACGATTCCTACGATTGTATCGTCTCCTTGGAAAATTTGAACTGTTCTCCTTGCAAACTCTCTAGTGACGGAGAAATTCAGATTTGTTATCTGAATCCACAAGAACAGTTTTCCAAAAGAGAACCGCTTTGCAATTTCGGTTCAAGAAACCCCCAGTGTGCTCGTGCAAAACCCTAGCTCAGTCGGATCGTACCATGAATCGAGAAAATGCATGAATCGAGCATGAATCGAAAATGCATCGAAAGGCAAATGCATCTGCTCGGCTTGTTAGAGAAAATGCATGAATCGAGCATGAATCGAAAGGCAAATGCATCTGCTCGGCTTGTTTTCTCGTAATAAAGGTGCCATCCACGCAAATTAGGGCATTTTGTGTATTTTTCGGTCACATTCCTCACGCGTAGGTGGCATTCCTCTGTCAGAGCAGAACCCTATCAAGCCTGCTCCTATACGTTGAACCCAGGAGCCTTCCATGCTCACGTCTGCTACTCAAACTTTACATATCAAGAGGCGATTAATGGACTAACCACAAAAAGAGGAAGATTCGAGCCATTGCTTCCGCGCGCATTCGAGGGATCAATAAAATGGAAACGTAGGCGTGGCCGTCCACAAATAATTCATTTCTTGCTCGTTTACATCGCGGGAAGGGTTTGGGAAGAAGACAATTTTAGTTTTGTTATCGAAATCGCTTGCAAGTGCAGCCCCGACAGGTGAGAGGAGGGAACGCTTATACCATCAGCTTTTGAGAAGCACGCTGGGAACCATTCCAAGAAGTAGAAGAATGAAAAGGATAATTCCTTGTACGTTTCAACTTTTATTGCAGGGCATTGTTTAAGTTTGATTCTGCGGGATCAGAGCAAACACAAGGTTCATAGCCATTTCGACCGGGCGCTTGTAGTGGTCATTACTTCTTGAAATACCAAGGGAGCATGTGGGTTTACAAATGCACATCATATTACATTAAGGATGACAGCCTTGATATATTATGTACTGTTGGGGTAGTGGTAAGCCATACTAAAGGACCAAAGCAGTACACCATTCCAGTACCGAGCTCAGATCCGGGTCATGGTTTTTGAGCATTACTGGAGAGCGGTGCGGGTGTGGAAAGTACCTATTTTGATGTTGTTGTGAAAAACGGCAAGATCGATCAGAGTGGCGCAATGGAAGCATGGTGAACCATGTCCAGTCTTTTATCTTCTGAATGACTCTTTGTTTGATCTCATTCGTGTTTGATGATCAATAATCCTCGATAAACATTGTTCGTGAATTGCTTGTCAGCGAGCATATTCATAAATCTCTCCGGATAAGACTACGACCATACTTTCTTGAAGAAATCATTAGGCTTGATCTTGGTTTTGCAGCCAATTTTGCATGTCAAGAACACCCATTTGAGGTTTCCTCTCAAGTTTTTTCTTTCTCATTAGCTTTTGTACTCTCATGGTTTGATGAAGCTTGGGATCCATAGAAGAAGTTTAGTTCACTGTGGTCTAATATTTTAGCTTTCCAAGTTTACTTGCATTGTAAATTTAGCTTTCCAAGTTTACTTGCATTGTAAATTGGTACATTTTTGGTAGAAGCGGAAATAATTTTGTGAGGTGTGAGCTATGGCTCTAGTTGAGAAATTGTTAGAGTTAGTGAACAATCTAATCCTCTCTTCTCTGAACAATACAGTCACTATTGGCAAAACAACTCTGCAGTGTGTTGTAACATGCTTGCAAGTTTTGCACGCCAAAGAAGCATTGTTGTAAACTCAGACATGACTTCTTCACGATGCACTTGAGCGAAATACTCTTCGACACTCTGAACTAGTCCTTGTTCAACCTTCTTTTTGAATATGATGAAGATCATGACACCGATTTAGGTCAATAGCTAGCGCATGAGCAACTTAGTGAGCTAGCTCCAGAGTCAAATGCAGATGAAGTTAAATCATGCACAAGAAGCACAAAAGCAGTATATAATATGAAAATGATGTCACCTTTCATAATCCACATTACAACAAATTGATCCAATTCTAGAGTGTTGGACTGCTAAAAGAAACTTCATAATCCCCTACTCTAGTTCAAGAGCAAATTTTGAAATGCCAACATTGTCAGCGAATTGGCCACATAGAAGATCAATGCTTCGATCTTCATCCTTGTGAGCATTGTGGAAAGCACAATCATCATCCTGAAAAATGTTCCAAACGCCATAAATCTGCAAGAATAAAGAACCACTATGAGTGGATGACTTCTTGGTGATGGACATCAATAGCCAAGAAGATATCTCAGTCATACCATAGAATTCACTCTCAAGTCTTGACGCATCTTGCAGTGAAAGGATTTGCATCTTCTCACCTTATCCCTAAAAAGGGGAACAACATTAACGATTGACACTCATGCTTCAAGTTTCGAAGTCTTATCAATCGACCAGTAACAAGTGATCGTGATTTGGTTTTTGGTCATCCAAAATCACCTTATTGGTTTGTGGTTTTCCTTAAACCACCACTTAGTAGAAGATCTATAGTTTCTGGTAGACAATGGTTTGTGGTTTTCCTTAAACCTCCACTTGGTAGAATACTTTCAACTTCTAAAACAAAGAAATTTATGGTCATATTTAAACCAACATTCGAGAGCACTTCCAATTAGCAGAAGGCATCATCTTCTGACTTCTAGCTAACTTAGGAAATGTTCCGGGAATGATTGATCCTAGATCAAAGTTCTAGAAATTGTGGTCATCCTTAAACCACCATATTGGTTTGTGGTCTTCCTTAAACCACCTCCACCAATTAGTGGAAGACACCAACTTTTGCTATACATTTAGTTTATGATCATCCCAAAACCACCATATCTAGAGAGTGCATTCAGCCATCAGCAGTTGCACACTTCCAGATTTCAGCTGCCCACTTTCATATTTCAACTCTCATCGTGGACTCACTTATACCCCTTCGGATTGGGGGTCCGGGGGGGATGTTGGAAAAATAATCCATTTAGGGTTATGATATTCCTCACTTGACGAAATATGAAAGGTCAAGTGACTCTAATGGTCATCGAGATTCCCAAGAGACCTTGGAAGATGAATCCAAAGGTCATCCAAATGAATATATATGTGTATCATATGAATTAATAAATGAAGTACACGCTTATTTTTGTTATGCGTTTCCAGCAGATGTGTGTGAATAATACCATCTCTCAATGTATTCTTCTCCACCAATCAAGTAGTTCAGGATGCTCCTTTTCACCCTATCTCTATGTTATGATTGTTGATGCCCTTGGTTATCTTTTGAATGTTGCTTGTTTATAGGGGCATATTTAAGGTATTTCACTTCCATGTGATTCTGAGATGGTGAATAATCACTTTGCACAGGATTCTCTATTGTTTATGCATGTTGACTAGGAGTCAATGGTTGGTGGTAGAGATTATGTGTCTATTTTTTGTCAAGCATTAGGGGCTAATGCTAGTGATCATAAGATTGATTACTAATTGGTCAATGTTTGATGAGCTTCCTGAATGGATTCCACCTTCTTGTACCTTCATGCATAGTGATATATTTCAGCATCCCCTTTGGTGTGGGGATTTCTTTAATGGTTATGTGGGATTGGCATTTGGAGTGTCTACAATTTAAACTCCTTTTTTGGTAGTACAAAGGCCTTCCATTAGTTAGAAAAGTGATTGTTGTGAGAAAGGTTCTTTAGGCCTCACATATTTGTTATGTATCTTGTTGGATTCATGGTAGGGTTCAATTTAACATATTGGAGCAGCTTCCACATTCGCACTTGTGGTCTAAGTTTGATCGGTCTTGGGACCTCCTTGTGATACATCGGGGTGTTTTCATTATGCCCAAGGATGAGGGAAGTTTAGGGTTGATTGATATTGCAAGTTAGGGTAGAATTTTGGATACCAAATGGGTGGTTTGATGTTTGAAGCCAAGATCTCTTTAAAAGGTATTGTTGAAGCATTATATTTTCATGGTACAATATATTGGCAAGACCAAGGATATTTTTTATTGTGCGATATAATTTCATCTTCTTACGACTTTCAAGTCTCAGGTTCTTTTATTATTGACAATAAGTATCTTGACAACATGGAGGAAGGTAGCTAGCTTGGTGTATTGGTAGATGTCAGGCAGTCAGGAGATATGGGATTTTACCATAAGACTCATTTGCCTTTGGAAGGTTTAGGGCATGTGTATTTCAAACATTCGTCATTTTCGGGTGTGGCGAATAAGTGAAAAAAAATTATTATAGGGATAAGTGGGATGTCAGTACTATGTATTCTGTGGACCAACCAATTATTATGGAGATTATAATTGTTATTCAGTAGGAGGACCTATTGAAAATGAATATAGATGTGCCTAGCCCCTTTTGGTGTGATTGGAAGTGGAGCTTCAAGTGTCACATTGGCTCATTATGGTTCTTGAAGGTTGCAGTTTCTTCTTCATCAATGGCATGAGTTTATTCATATTATTCATTCATGATGGGTGTGTACTAATGCAAAGAGGTGGTGGATCAAGATATTACATGATAGTGTATGGTTGATTTTGATCACCTACAAACTCTAGGTGTCTGTGTGGGCAGTATTTTACTAGGGACTTCCTACCAAGGAAGGATTGATCCAAAGCAATCTCTTGGATGGGCTTACCCTTCCAACCTCATACTGTAAATAGTGAAGAACCTCCTTTNGCCAATTCTTGTTAGGAGTTTGTTCAGTTTGAACATGAAACCATTTTTTAGACGTTGTGTTGGACACTAGTGTTATTGGGTGATTCCAAATCTTAGGTTCTCTCCTCACTTAGTGGTGTCTTACTTTGTCTGAGAATTTGAACCTTATTTGTTCTTTGGAAACCTTGGGAAAAGTATGTTTTTGAAAATGAGGTTAGCTCCTTATGTGCATTTTGTCAATTATTAAAAATAGTATATACATTGTTATTAGCTAAAGACTTTTCATTGATGAGAGACCCCAAAGAGTTGAATACATATTCCTATTCAAATTTATTTATTTTTTTGTTTTTTTGGAAAATTATATAAATACTTTTATACATCTCCCCACTATTATTTTTTTTATTATAAATAATTTCCTCGGCCCAAAAAAAAAAAACTTAATAAAATTATAAATAACTACATATAGCTGATTGTTTTTTATAAAAGGACTTTATATGCAAAGGAAAAGACCTAATACATGTGAAGAATAAGAGTCTTCTACAGCTTTCTCCCACTGTAGGTGAGAGCAGCTACGACTCTCCCTCTATATCCATCTTCTCCTCCTCTGAAATATCGACCTTCCCACTCTGAAACCACGAGATTCGAAAAAGATTGATCAAATATCTTGTGTCTTGTCCCCTCCATTAGCAAGTTCACAAGTCGTTGACTCTCTGCCCACTCTATGGAGCTTTGTACTTAATTTTTTTGGCATATTGTAATAAAAAGAAAAAGCAAACCATTTTTGGTACAATATACTCTGATTTTCTTTTTTTTCAAAGTCAAGGAGGATAAGACCTGATCTTTAGAAATGACCGCTATTTGTTAAGCCCTCAAGAATGTATCTAAATCAATGGTGACCTGAATTCAATCTTGAATTCATCTTCCTGATATTTGGGACGACCAAGCCTTAGTTGTGATAAGGAACTCAGTTGGAAGATACACATAGATCCAAGACTAAATCTCTCTAGTTTGTGCCAGATCCTTTGTTGAGGTAATATTTTGAGAAAGACCTAGGAGAGACCATTCGGTTAAATTTAGATGGGTGAATACCTATATTCCCAGCATTTTCCTATAATGAAATTTCGTTTGAATGAAATAGTTACCTGAATATCAGCATTTTGCAAAATATTTGCAAAAAAACATCAAGTAGGCAAAATTAGATGTTCCTCGAGTGGATAAAAGACCCCACTAACTAAAAAAAAGCTAAGCTACTTGAACTTAACTTGATTGCAGATTTTGTCTATATGGAACAAACTCAACCATTCACTGTATTTAACTTTAATCCGTGCTGATTGGATGGACGAAACTGAATCTGTAATCGAGATAAAGATTGCTAAAAACTGCTTCAGGGTCAAAGCAGTAGTTACCTCAAAGAAAGTCCATGAATCTGCTTGAATGAATCGATTTGAAGTGCTAAGTTCAAACACTGAATGAGAGTATATGCGGGGACAAGAGAGCATTACCCAATGGAACCAAGTTGTTCAAGATACAAGGAACCAACACACTCCTCATCCTACTTTCCCAAGTTCAAAATCTCTTCTAAAGGATTCAGAGGTTCCAGAAATATCTCTCTGAGGAGGAACTGAGCTCTATATTCGATCTATACAACCCCATCATTCTAGAGAAAAGCCCAGTCGAGATAGAACCAACAATTCTTTCCACATAGACCCTTGGTGGCGTCCTTACTAGAACTAGGGTGCATCAAATCCAAGAGGATGGGGAGATGGAGGAACCACGGGGGGCTCATAACAAAAAGAGAAAGAAGAAAAATAAAGAGAATTGAGAGGAATAATCGAATCACAGCAATGCATTCGGAGAATAGACCATGCCGTAGTATGCCTTTGGAAGTAGAGGTAAATCTTCTTTCAAAATAAGAAATGAATATTCTCTCATGGAATTGTCAGGGAACAAGTAGTAAAAAGAAGCGATCAAGGCAACAGATTGTGCAAAGTAGTGAGTAGGTAAATTTTTCTTTGACTTCTGTTGTTTTGCAATTATTTGAGCTTAGCATATTTGAAAAATCCAATGGAAAACCTGAGTCGGAAGTTGTCATGTGGAATGTGGTGCGTTGATGAAAAACAAGACTTAGGTGCTATCAACATTGCCTCTAAGGAAGAAATTCATTTGTTGTAGATGGATTTATAAAGTAAAATATAAGGCACATGGTTCTTTGGATAAATAAAAATATTTTCTTGTTTCCAAAGTATATGCACATGAGGAAGGGGTAGACTATTAATAAACGTTTGGATGAACTGTAAATATCTTTTGGCTGGTTATCTCCATTGCTACTAATTTTGGATGGAAGGTATATGAGATGGACATTAAAAGTGATTTCTCACATGTATACTTGGTTGAGTAGGTTTACATGATGTAACCACAAGGATTTTGGGTTCCTAAAAAGAAACATATGGTTTGTCTATTAATAAAGTCTTTGTATGGGTTCAAGGAGGCTCCACAATATTGGTATTTCAAACTTCATCAATATCTTAGAGATTCTGGATTCAAAAAAAAATATTGTGAACCCACTCCCTATGTTAAAAACAATTGTGATGACATAGTGATCTTAATTTTCTATGTCGATGGTGTTTCCAACATGATTCAACAGGTGAAATCTAACATCTGTTCTATTTTTGAAATGACTGATTTAGGTCTACTTCATTATTGTTTAGGTGTAGAGTTTTGGCAATCTCATCATACTATTTTTGTATCACAAGTCAAGTATACCATATCTCTCTTAGAAAAATTCAAAATGAATGAATGTAATCCTACATATACCTATGGAAGTTGGGATAAATTTCTTAGCTTACATTAACTCACCATCGGCCAATGAGTTACTATATCGACAATTGGTAGGAAGTTTGATTTATCTTACTACTACTTGACAAGATCTATGTTTTACAGTAAGTTGTCTTTCTTGATTCATGTCTAAGACTCAACAAGTACATTGGCAATATACAAAATGAGTTCTTCAATATGTCACAGGGACACCTGACTTTGTCATTCTATATCATAAATCTGTCAACTTCATGCTAGCAGGATATACTGATTTTGATTTGGCTGGATAAATTGATATGAGGAAGTCAAAAACAGGTTATGTGTTCACTTTTGGTTCAAGGGTAATTTCATGGAAGATTAAGCAACAACCTATAGTTTCCTTATCCTCCATTGAAGAAGAATACAAGGCAACCATCGGTACATCTTGTGAGGAAATGTGGTTATGAAGGATATTGATTGATCTTCAACTTGACCAAATAGCTCCAACCTCACTTTTCTGCGACAATCAAAGTGTTCTCGGGATGGTGAATAATCGAGCCTATCATGCCATAAATAAGAATATTGAAGTTAATCACCATTACATTAGGAATTTGGTTGATAATGAAGACATTTTTCTTTAATATTGTCCCATAGCAGATTAAACTGCCAACATAATGACAAAGCCACTTAGTAATGATAAATTTAACAAGTTTAGAGATAAACTTGGAAATGTATCAAGTTTAGTCATTAAGGAGGTGTTAGATTATGATCTGGATTGGATCGTTATATTATTTTTCATCTATACCATTAATTTTTGGGTGGAAAAATTGGAGGAATCATCTTGTAGGGCCATTTCGGCAGTTGGTCCAAATTTCGAAATTTGGGTCCAAAAAACAATCTTAAATCTTCTAGAGCCATTTTGAGGAATCAAAAAACCTTAAATTTTGTCCAAAACTTACTATGGAGTAAAAATTTTAATTATACACATTGATACCTTTCCAACGATGCAAACCATTCATCAATCGGAGATCGTATGAGAAAGTTATGCCTCCCGCAAGTTGACCTACCATATTGATCACCATGGTGCGAGTGGATGCCACATCAACCTCCTTTAATTATACATCTGGGGATAGCCACGTAGTGTATTTTCTAAGAAAATCCTATAAGGCCCAAAACCTTATCACAATTGAAGGTTGAAGAAGTCAAAGACCTATCCCTAGATGGATATCGTGCTATGTTAAATATTGGGCCACTAAGAGCGGAGGGGTATTGGTATTCTATTTGAATAATAGAGGACGATAAATTCTATAGAATACATGCAGGCCATAGGTCAAAGGAAATTCCACAAAGAGCGCATATTTCTATGTACTTACATCATTTCTTTACCAGAAAAAAGAGAGCAGAGCAGCCTCACCTTCTAGTTAGGTTTTCTCTCATATTGGGTTTCTGAGATCATAACGTTTTTTAATTTGTTGATGGTGTGAATGTGTTTTATTGTTATATAATTTTTCTATGTTTTATCTAATTGATCAATAACTAAATATTATGTAGATCTGAAGGAAATTAACCTTAATAGTAAAGATTTCAGTATTTTATTAGATCTGTTGTGATGAATTGTTCCAGTGGAATATCCATGATAGTTTACAAATCATATTGGAGAAGGTTTTTCTTTTGAGTATTTGTGGGAAGTTGCAAGATCTAAGAATTGGATTAAGGAGAAGTTGTAGAAACCCTAGCCATGGTGGATGAGTAATAATAACCCTAGAGATCCAGTAGAAGTTATATTTGAGTTATTGGAATCACGAATTGTCAACATCAGTCGCAATATGAACCTCCTCATGGAAACTCTAGCAAGCAATATCATACCATTCGTAGATGATGGAGGCTCTAACTCAGAAAACAGATCGGAGGGGAAATCAAAATATTGGGAAGAAAACGAGTCACAAAAAAAATATGAAAAAGAGCATCCAAGTTCGAGTGTCGTGAACCCTTCACAATCCTTATTCAAGATGGAAGGGAAAGTGGACATAAAGCCATGTATCAAGGTGAGATTTATGCATTAAAATTGAATCATTGGTTGCAACAACTAGAAGTTTATGTTAGCGTTCATTATATAGATGAAGAGCAGAAGATTTCAGTTTCTAGATTGAAGGTAGAGGGCCATGCTTTAACTTGGTGGGAAATCCATACAGAAACACTTAGGTTCGAAGGTGATCTTCTAGTAACTAGGTGTGAGGACCTAAAAACACTCATTAAGTCCCAATTTTAGTTGGAGCACGGTTACCAAGGTTTACCAATGAAGAGTCAAAAGAGGTGAAAGGCTCATTCGACTTCCTTGGTTTTAACTACTATTTGATGCAGTTTGCAATCAACAATCCCAATCCACTAAATCCATTGATGACAGATTATGCTCCTGTAAGTTTAATTTGTACTCAATAATGGAAAATTACTCATCGATATTTGATTCATCAATCTCAGTTTGTATTAAAATATTCTTGGTTTTGTGTGTGTTGGGCATTTCAGATGAAGTAAACGGAGTTTACATTGGATCAACCATAAGTGATTTGAGTTTTTTCTTTCAAGCTGATTATTCTTCCACTTTAAAACATTTTGATTGGAATTTTAATGAAATATGTAATTATTAGCTGGCTGGAATTTTAAATTAAATATATGATTATTCCTCTGCAAGAAGGTGTCATGGATTCGATAAAGTCCTCAAGAGAAGGAATATTCCAAGTGGCTCGAGAGGAGAATATGACAAAATGGAATGTGGATACAAATACATAGAATTTAGGACAAATCTTGGAGAGAATGGTGAGAACCATTTGTTTCTCCTCCTTAGATTTATCAACCCCACAAGCTTTGAGTTGTGACACTAAATCCTTTAATTTTGTAAAGAAATCTTGGATATTGTTGAATCTTTTTGGATCCAATGTGAGAAATTCCACCTCCAACATGTGTCCCCTCATCTCATCCTTTTTTCCAAAGAGCCCTTCCAAGGTGGTCCAGGCTTCATTGGGAGTCTTACAGGAAGATATGTGAAAAAGGAGATCGAGAGAAATAATACTACAAATTGTTTTGAGTGCTTCATCCATTTGATTTAAGTACTTGGATTTTTCTATGGCTGATGTTGGTTCTGTATCTATATTCAAGTTTAACCTATACAATCCTCTAGTTCGGATATGTATGACTATTTTCTCCATCCATGCAAATTAGTTGTAAGGTGTAAGAATGAATTATTTTTGGAAATCCATCTTTCTATTGTCTTCAATCTTTGTACGTGCATCCATCTTCCATCCTTTACATACATCAAGCCATGCATGATAGCATACTTCCAAGAGGTTTGTCATCAAAGAAAGCAAAGGAAGAATGGGAAATATTAAAAACCTCTTATCAAGGTATGGACAGAGTAAAGACTGTAAAACTGCAGATTCGTAGAAGAGATTTTGAAACCATGTCAATGAAATATTCATACATAATAGATTCATTCTACACACATGTCATGGGACTGATAATTCAGATTAAGTCTCATGGTGAAACCATAGAAGACCAAAAATTTGTTGAGAATGTACTTAGGAGTCTTTCTCCTAAATTTGATACCCTTGTTGTGACTCTAGAAGAAGGCAAAGACCTGAGTTAGTTCAGCCTAGATGAACTGCAAGATTCCCTCATCAATCATGAACAAAGATTGAATAGATCAAGTATGTCATTAGAGAATGATTTTTCCGCATAGTCATCTATAACTCGTGGAAGAAGAAGGGTGAGAGATAACTTTAGAGGCAGAGGAAGAAGTTCTGACATAAGTGGATGCAATAACAATGCTGGAAATACTGGTGGAAGAGGTCAAAACCCATGTATCAGCTAGTCAAGTAGTCAAAGAGCTGAAAAATATAAGATTCAATGCCATTACTGTAAAAGGTATGGAAATTATACATATGAGTGTAGAAAGAGACAGTTTAATCAGAACAAGCAAAGTCAATATCAGTCACATGGTGCAAATAACCAAACTCTCCCTATGTTTATGGCATGCGCTGTCGAAATTCCTAACGCTGTAGAAATGCCTATAGTGTCACAAGTTGAATGCAATATTTATTAAGAAATTCCAAGTGACATATGGTACTTAGATTCAGGTTGCAGTAACCACATGACAGGGAACATAAAACTTCTTTCTAGTTTGGATGAGTCAGTCCAAACCAAGGTTACACTTGGAACAAATATCCAATTCATTGTCTTAGGAAAAGGAAGTATAAACATCTTAACCAGACAAGGAGAACAACAAGTTATGTCTAATGTATATTATGTTTATGGTATGAAGCATAATCTGATCAGTACAGGGAAACTATTACAAAAATGATACATAATTTACATGGAAGATAATCACTGTGTGATCATTGATAAATTCCCAAGCAATCTTCTTATTGCAAAAATCCATATGACAAGTAACAAGATGCTCCCATTGACTTTAAATCCAATCAAGAAGAAGAATACAACGTAAACTGTTGATAAAGGAAAAAGTGTGCAGTTAGACACTACATTTACAGCAGAAAGTGCACGCAGTTGCAATGAAAAAAATAGTGTGTGCAATTCTAATGAAGGAAATAGTGTGTGCAGTATCAAGAAAGGAGAAAATGGCATAGAGATAAAGGCACTATTCCAATCTGAAATACAAGATGATTCCTGGCTATGGAATTTCAGATTTGAACATTTTAACTTTGGAGGTCTGAAGCTGCTACACACAAAGGATATGTTAAAAGGCTTACCATTGATTGAAAAACCAGAAAGGATATGTGAAGGTTGCATATTTGGCAAGCAACAAAAATAATCATTTCCAGTTGGCAAGTCTTACAGAGAAAAAGATCCACTGAAAATAGTACACTCAAACATTTGTGGACCAATGCAAACTCCATCTATAGGAAGGAGTACATACTTTCTAACATTCATTGATGATTTCTCAAGAAAGACATGAATTTATTTCCTAAAGCATAAATCTAACGCATTGGGTTGTTTTCAGCAATTTAAATCACTTGTGGAGAAACATAGTGGTTTTTACATCAAGTTTCTAAGAACGGACAGAGAAGGAGAATAAATTTCAAGAGAATTTCATAGCATTTGTAAAGCTCATGGAATCTACAAGAAATTTACCGTGCAATACACACCACAACAAAATGGTGTCTTAGAAAGAAAGAATGGAACCATCATGGAAATGGCGCGCAGTATGTTGACATCCAAAGATTTGTCAAATGAGTATTGGGTTGAGGCAGTAGCAACTGCAATATACATCTTGAATATATTTCCAACAAAGAGTGTTAAGAATAGAGTTCCTCAAGAAGCCTTGACAAGTTCAAAGCATAATGTGGGGCACTTAAATTTTTTTGGTTGCGTTTCATACGCACATGTACCAGATAAACTGAGAAGGAAGATAGAAAACAATAGACAAAAATGTATATTTGTAGGGTATTATGAAGAAAGAAAAGGATACAATATGTATGACCCTGTCACAAGAAAAGCCATAATTAGTCGTGATGTTCAGTTCGTGGAGAATGAAACATGGGATGGAAGCATAGCAAAGATAGTAAAAATTATTGACGCAATGGAGCATGATGACACAGAAGATGAAGTGGTTCAAACACCATGCACCGTTCAGTGCGTAGTCCCATCTACATCTGGCACTGTGACGCAAATTACCATGCAAAATACTTCAGTAAGGACAATAGGTGTGCAATCTACACCTAGAGCGCAACAAACACAAACAATTAGTCCAAGTAGTTCTACATCTACAGATCCAAGTTTAGCAAGTTTGTTAGCAAAAAAGACAAGAAGTCTGCGCGACATCTATAATGAAGACACAACAAATTCATTTTTAGTTTTTTCTTTGTTTTCACAAATAGATGATCCATTAACCTTTGAAGAAGTTGTCAAAGATGATGTATGGGCACAAGCCATGGATGAAGAATTCAAATGCGTAGAGAACAATCAAACATGGAATTTGGTTGATGTACCTAAAGACAAGGATGTTATAAGTGTCAAGTGGATTTATAAAACCAAGCAAGATGCAGAAGGAAATGTACAGAAGTACAAGCCAAGGTTAGTTGAAAGGGGCTTTACAGAACAACCTGGAGTTGATTACAATGAAACATTTGCACCAGTGGCACGCATGGACACAATCAGAACCATGCTAGCTATTGTCGTGCAGTACAAATGACTAGTTTATTAGATGGATGTAAAGTCAACATTCTTGAATGGAAACTTAGAAGAAGAAGTATATGTGGAACAACCACAAGGTTATGAGGTTCCAAGAAAAGAAAACAAAGTATATTGATTGAAGAAAGCACTGTATGGTTTAAAACAAGCTACGAGAGATTGGTACAGTCGCATAGATTCCTATCTCACATAGAATGGATTTCAGAGAAGTGAAAATGAGCCAACACTGTACATCAAATCAAATCAACAAGGTAATGTGTTAATTGTTTTTTTATATGTGGATGATTTGTTATTTACAGGTGATTTTGGCATAGAAAAATTCAAGACAGTCATGAAGGATGAATTTGAAATGACTGATTTGGGGCTTATGAGATATTTTCTAGGAATAGAAATACACCAGTCCAAAACTGGTATATTTATCTCATAGTCTATATATGTGAATGAAATATTGAAAAGATTCAATATGGTGAATTCAAAAGCAGCACCAACGCCTCTCATAACAACATTGAAGGTAAGCAAGGAAGATAAAGGGTCCAAGGTGAATCCCACACTGTTTAAAAGATTGGTAGGCAGTCTTATGTATCTAACAGCGATAAGACCTGACATTAGGTATGGAGTGAGCCTAATTTCAAAGTTCATGGAAACTCCAAAAGAATCACATTGGAAGGTAGGAAAGAGAATCCTGAGATATATGAATGGAACAAAATATTTTGGCATTAAGTACTCCACTTCATGAGATTTCAAACTCACTCGATACACTGACAGTCATTGCAGAGGCAACATAGATGACATAAAAAGTACTTGAGGGTACACATTTTATTTTGGAATAGGTATGATATCATGGGCATCAAGGAAGCAACCCATAGTGAGACTTTCTTCAGCAGAAGTAGAGTACATTGCAACTACAAGTGCATCTTGTCAAGAATTATGGATGAGAAGGATGTTAAAAGATTTGTTGCAGGAACAACAGGAACCAACAACAGTATTCTGTGACAACAATTCAGTCATCATGTTATCAAAGAATCATGCGTTTCAAAAGAAAACCAAGCACATTGATACAAGGTATCATTTCATTAGAGAATTGGTGAATAACAAAGAAATCTGTTTAGAATTTTGCAGGTCAAAAGAACAAATTGCAAACATTTTTACAAAGGCTTTATCAAGAGATGCATTTCATCATTTGCACAGTAATCTGGGAGTCCGTGCAGTAACATATGAGTGACAGTAAAATGAAAACTCAATTTTTTGATGTAATTTTCTTTTGTAATCCCATCTACTTATAATTAAGGGGGAGTCTTGGAAATTGTAATTAAAGGTCGGTGAGATCTTCACGTATCCATAGATTTATCTGTCAATCATTTTGTTAGTAGTTTGTCAGTTAGTCAAAATGTCAGTCAAACAATTTTTTAGTCTGTAAGTGCAAAGTCGCACATTTACTCAAAAGTCAGTCGGCAAGTAGGAAGTTATAAATGGAGCTGAAGTTTATCTTCTCGAGCTCTGTTAAGTGGTTGAAGAGTCACTCGAATTAATGACAATCGTTAATGTTGATTCGGTTTTAGCTTCTCTAGGAAGTCTAAGTTGAAGTCCATATAAGTTTGAGTCGTTTAGTTAGTCCAAAGAAGTTGAAGAGAAGAAGTTGATGTGTAGAGAAGAAGCAAAGAGGTAGAGAGAACCAACAAAAACTAAAGAGTTGATAGAAGAAGTCATTAGAGCCAAAGCTCATCTATGTCATTGTGTTTTATATTCACACACAATGTCGAAGTTAATTAATATCAAGTTTTTTGTATTGACAAAGTTTTTGTCTTATATCTGAGTTTATGTGGTAAGCATAGCACTGTGTTATTCCTCATTCATAAATCATTTCATTAAGTGTGTGTATTGATAGCCCGTAGTAAACTAACTACGTCGAGCAGTGTTCATCCAATGGATCTCTACCTTCAAGAAATATGTTACAAGACAACATAAAAAAATCCGTAAATGTTATTTTAATGTCACATAGTGTTTATTTCTTTTGAATTTTTTATATTTTTTTTTAATTTTTAAATGTTACTTTTACCACTACGAATACCATAGAATTGTTTTGCACCATCCACTTAGCAATTCTAGAGTGAATGTAGTAAATCTACACTTCTTCCTCCACACCGAATATGACCTAATAATTCACATACGCTTAAATATTTTCAGAGCCTTACAATGCCCGTAGATCATTCGCTATATACAAGAAGGTTGTGTGGCACTTCAGTCCCTGCCAAGGAGGTTAGAAAGAAAATTTTGAAAAATGGGATCGAAGTGTAAATGAAACGAAGTGTTTGGTGAAAAATGTATATGAGAGAAATGTTGTGTGCAAGGTGCATATTTTGGAAGATGGGGCAAAAGTAAATGACGGTTGGTAGGTCGAGCACCATCTAATTTTGGAAAGTATATAGCAAACATTTTTTTTTTTGAAAGTATATAAGAAAGTAATAAATTTGTTGACAGTGCAAGATTAAATTTGAAAATTTAAATGCATTTTCAAAGAGGACCGGTGAAAGATAAAAATATATGATGACATTAAGAGGAGATAAGAAATATAAAAAATTTAATGTATTTGTGAACATTTTCCATACGGATTGCTGAAGGAAAAGATTAAAAGTCTAAAATATTAAAAAATAAATGCATTTGTTATACAGAGTGCTGAAAGATAAGAGTAGAGTCTTTAGGATATAAAAATTTAGATGCATTTTTATTTGAAATCTGTCAGAAAATAGAAGTTTGTTACATACCACTACAAATTTTGAAATATAAAAAAAAAACAAAGTGTGTTGCATATAAACCGAAATTTCAATGCATTTGTCATGTAGACTGGGATTGGGGCTACCGCGAACCATTAGATAAATATTTACAAGAAACGGGATTGTGGAAAGAAGATAGAGTGCAACAACGGCAAAATAAAATAAATGGAAAGGTATAAGTGTTTTCCTATACATGTTTATTTAAGAAAGCAGAATAGTTGGGTTGAGAAACAAAGAAATATGGGATGAGTAAACTTACAGTGAGGGTACATATGAGTGCTTTGGATATTTTCTTGTGGCTACCCTTTCATTGATGTCGGCGACGACTACGGTTTCAAGGATGTTATCCACGACTACTGGAATGCTGGCAACTGCATGTTGTTTTTCATTGGTGACCTGTTTCAATTGCCTTTTGATCCATTCTTCAATGTACGATCTCATTGGGGCGACGTTGATCTCATTACGGATCTTGAGGTTGAAAATATCATTTTCTAATTCCTGGAATTCGATAGAAAGATTAGAGAGAGCCTGATGAATTTCCTCATTCTGTACTGCATATTTGACTAGCCAGTCATGGACGTGAGATTGATCAAATTGAAGGATGTTGTAAAACTTTTCTAGAGAGAAGGTCTTCAACATAGAAACCTGTTTATCGAATCTTCTCTGGTTAAGGGAAAGGAGTTTGTGATTAAGAGGGGGTCTTGGAATTCGTTTGTTTTCCCGGCTAAGTCTATATTTGACAGCTTTGTGAATAATTTATCTTTCTTCGATATGACTTGTTCACATGACTAAACAATGAGATGCAGGTTGTTTACTTTTTCTTTCCAACACGAATTCAATTGGCCGATCTAGTTTTTGGATGGAAGATCTTCTTCTCTTCTTTTTGTTTCTATTATATTGTTGACAATCTTGCCAAAAGGGATGACCGTTTTTAAGAAGAAATTTTCTTCATCTTTTAATTCGACTTGCAAAAGCTCAAGAAAGATATGTGCCCTGGTTCCAAGGGAAGCGATGGTTTGTGATATTTTCCATGTATCAGTAGCTAGTTCCATTCTTTTTGTGATATTGTTTTCCACATATCCTTTACATGATGCGAGCAAGGTGGAGGGTGCTTTTACATTGGGTGCAGGGGTGGTAGGCATGGCTATTGGCAAAGGATCGACAAGAAATGGCATAGGAAAGAAAGCGTCTTCCAATTCCTTGACTTGGTCCTTTAGTCTGGGATTGTGGGTCTCCATGCGTTCAATGGAGTCATGAAGTGCTTCTCCAGTCGCGATGTGAAGTTGACATATTTGGGACGGCTGCATGTTGGCAACGTCAACCTCTGAACAAGATTTGCCTTTGATATTTTTAACAATTTTTTTCTGAAATATCAATTTTTTGTTCCGGCTATCAAAAACAACGCTCTAGAACACGAAGGATTCATCTTCATCAAAATTTTGGGCAACGGATATGTCCACTGGATGGCTATGGTGGATGGAATCCTCAGGCTGATCAAAGAAGGGGAACATGGCATCCAGATCAGTGTCAATTTCCATGTTCTCACTCTGAATTTCCGGGTCTTCTACCTACCCCACTTTTTTTTTCTCTTCTTCTCCACTGGAAGCTTGTGAGAACTATCAATTTTAGAGTGAGGAGGGTCGTTATCTCCTCCTCTGTTTGAATAATTATGGGTTTCTTTGTTGTTGTGATGGGTCGTTCGAGCGATGCTCCGAGATGTCGTACTTTTTGGAGTTGTATTTGCGTATTGAATACTCTTGTCACTGGGGTATTTCCCCTATTGCATGTACAATTTGGTGCAACTTTGCACTATCTCTACGTCGCCGGCATCAGAGGCAGGCCCGTGACTGTCTCTGTTTTTGGGCAGGTCTTTATTTACAAAACAATCGTCGAGGCCAAGTGAATGTAATTTTTTTCTAAAAATATCAAAGGGGTCAAATCCTTTTATGTGTTCAACATATATGATGTTGGAGATACTAAAATGTGCTGCGAAATTGTCAAATTTGTTGACATTTTTCAACACGAACTCCCCTATTTTCCAAGTCATAGAAATGAACTATTTTTTTTTTCTTCCTTTGGAACAGATGAAACCAATAATTGTATTGACGTGCTACTTATGAAATAAAAATTATGTCTGTAATGTTACATGGAAGGAGAGCAAGTTGTTCTGTGGAGCCAAAAATTCTTATGACAGTGTAATTATCCAAATGTTGGATTGTTCCCTTTTTGTCCAAAAAATTAGTTGCATGTTCAAATAAGCGGGGATCATTTTCTCCTAACAAGAAAAGTTTGAAAACAGACAGGAAGCCATTAAAAACCTCATAAAAATAGTGGGAAGCCTTTTTCTTCCACAAGACCTGGTACAAGAATGTTACTGGGTGGAAATCGCAGTTGACATTCTTGGACAAAAACAGTTGCGGAAATCGAATGGAATGTGCTATTGTAAAAACTAAATAGGATGACATTTAAAATTTATTTCCCCTTTTGTAGCTTGACAATTGGGAAGAGATTTCATAATAAATTATCCTTCCCCAATCAAAAATGGCTTTTTTGTTGACTGTGAAATAAAAAATGTAAAGAGCCATGCGGGAAACAGTAGATGTGGATTCTTGTCCCGTTATTCTTGTAAACAACCAGGCAATTTCACGAAAAGGATTTTTAAATGAACTAACCTGCATGCTTGTAATATCTTGAGGAACTAGATCCAGGTTTTCCAAAAAAAGGGGCAAGAGGTCCAATCTGTTATTATGCTTTGCTAGGAACTGTTTTCAATCTTCTCCTTTGAACGTTAATGTTGGCTCGGGCAATTTCAGCATCTGCCGGAAGAGCTGAAGTGACAAAGAAATAGAAGAGCGGTCGTGCAGTGGAATAATTATTTTCTTTGCAATAAATTTATCAGCGCACCAAGAGCCTAGGTCCTTAGAGTCAAAAACCTCAGGGACACAGCCTACATGAGCAATCCCAGAGGTCCAAATTACTTGGTTCTCCGCGGCAGAGGTTGAGTAATAAGAAAATGCCATGGACCAGTGGAATTTCTGGTCGTGACGACCGAAGATGTTCACTGTAACTCCATAGAACTGATGCGGAGCTGATGCCATAGGTTTATGAGAAGGTTGCTTTTCTGTAGATGATGGTTTAAATGAATAGTCACATCGAATAATGTAACTTTTTGCTAAATCTTGGTTAAATTCTTATGAATGGGAAATCTCCTCAAGCCTTTCGTTGATTAATGACAAACAGTATTGGTGGTGCATGATGAACTGTTAGGAGTAAAGTTTATTTATTGCATATTTAGAAATGCGAAGGTGGAGGGTACGATGAAGATCAATTAAGGAATGGAGGTTTCTTGAACGTGCGAAGGCCACATGGTGTGAAAGGGATTTCATTATTTTGAAATGAACACTCAGAAGGGACAATATAATCTCCCCGCAAATTTTGGTTTAATGGGCATGAATACGAGATTTCCTCGGCCCTTTCACCCATCAATGACAATATATACGGTTTCTGCATGATGGCCTGTTAGAATTAAATGCCAGTAATTTCATATTTAGAAACAAGATATGTCTATATATATATATATATAATTATATTTTCTTTTAATGTAGAGAAGTGTGAAGGTGATGGAGACGGCGGAGAGCAAGGAAAGAATGGCAAGTTCTGAAAAGCGGTTGGACATGATTCAAAAAAGGGTTATGGGGATAGTTAGGAAAAAATCATGAAGGGGGAGTTCAACGATCGGTTTGTATCTTTGCGGAATTTCGGCAAAATGGCTAAGTATGGAATAGGGAAATTGCTAATTGCATGCATAGAAATAAGATCTTATATATAATTGCCAACTGCTAATTCCAAAAGGACGCCGGCATAGGAAACAACGACCACGAACTGAATATTTCTTCAACCCAGTAAAGGGAGGATTGCCTAAATAAATTTGAACAAATGGCGAAGTATGGAAAGCGAATAGATGGGCTTCAAAATGAGTTGACAATAGTTCTAGTAAATATGTGAGGAGGCAGTGGTTAAATTGTATTTCTCAAAAGTTTTCAGTGCAAAAAATGTGCATCACGGAAAAGGGTATGATAGGTGGACAGTAATACGAAAAAGGGTAAAATTTCATGTTTCAGAATTTTTGAGTGCAAAATGTGTAAAACGGAAGAGATCATGAAAAGGGAATGATAGGTTGACCATAATACGAAAAAGGGCATCATCTAAGAACAGTTGCAAATTTGTATATCTATCAATTTGTATATAGCAAAGCTACGAATGTTTTTTGGAGGTCTTGGAAAAGTAGAGGTGTAATGTTGATGCAACCAACGGGGTCCTCCTGTCAATTTCTATATGGCGGAACTCTGGGTGGAAGTTGTGGGACAGAGAACAATAGAGGGTCAATTTAAAGACAGGGGAAGCGGTGGTTGGAAACGCATGAATTGGGAAAATAGAAAGGCAGAAGACATTTTTTGTAAGTGCAAATTGGTTTCAAAGAAGCCCCATTGTTGCAAAATCATGATCTATTAGTTATCAGAAAATACATTGTTGAAGATTACATTTTATTGCAACGTGCGCATCCAGTTATGTTCTTGATACATTATTCCATGACTATAACATACCAACTGAAGTAGTGAACTTTGTTTTGTACTAATTAGCATTAAAACTTAATAATTGCATCTCTAGAAACAAGAAGAATGATTTTGCTGGAACATTTTACATTAGTATTAGTAAACAAAAGATCGAAGAAGTACGAGAGCACCGAAGTATGCCAATTAGAACATGCGTCAAACCCAGAAAAGTGGCAGAGATGAAGAGTCCAAGGCCAAAATTTCGTAATATAAAATCCATTTTAAAAAATAAGAAAAGTACTTAGTATTGTACATCTATGCTTAGAAATTGGATTCAGTTCTTCGGTTGAAAACATTGAAGGTATTTGCGACAAACACACACACAGGTTCCGCAGTATGCAAGATACTTGGAGTTTTCTCCTCGATTAATCATCCTCTGCTGAAATTGATATTTTTCAGAAGCTTTGCCTCCCGTGAGGAAAAAGACGAAAAAAATTGTAGGGAAAACAGAATAGACCTTAACTAAAAGTTAGGAAACAACTAGAAACAACCTCTGCACAATCGAAAAAACTTCAAGGACACAGGTTGCGCGTTGAAACTAGCTCTTCATAGTCGAAAAAAATTCAGTAGTATAGCTTGCACGTGCAACTAGAGAGGCCCAAATTAGTCCATTCTGGGCAAAAGGAGATGACTAGTAGGAAAATGTGTTGCAGTAGCGAAAGTTTTGCACCTGATACCCGAAAATGTTAAACAATATTTTTTTGGCTTGAAATATATCTCTGGAAGCATCAACATATGATTTATTTACAGTCAAACTCTTCTTCTTAGAATGGACTAATTTGGAACTCTAGAATTCCTACTTTGGCAGTGCAAAGTGGTTGTTGCGTTCACTGTCCATTTTTTTTTCTGAAACTCCTTTTGGTGTTGTCATGAGTGCGATCACTGAGTCAGGAAGGTCCATTCATTATGGTTCATTTCAATTTGGGCCCAGGAGTGGGAATATTTTCTGCATTGCCATCATCCATTTCCATATCATCGTCCATTAGATCATCTTATTTTGGCTTGGAATTCATGGAATAAAGTTCTGAGACAGGCATGACTGCAAGTGGGAAGGTTCTCTGAGTAGCCAAGGTTGGCATCGAATTTTTTAGCTTGAAATATATCTCTCAGTGTACCAAGGGACCATCTCGTTTTTTGCTCGTGGTCGAAGAGAGATGAATAGTAAGAATATGCCCTGGAATAGTGGAACCTATGGCCATTATGCCCCAATGTGTTAACTGTGTGTGGAGAGAACTGTCACCACAAGTTATTAAGAATTTTTGTTTGCTCGAGACGATGTTTCAAATGAAAATCGGGGAGGGATAATATAAGCCTCCACAAAGTCTGGTTTAATGCATATCAACGAAATATCTTCTCCAGCCTTTCCCTGATCAATGACAATTTCTAGGGTTCGTGCGGAATGAGCTGTGACCATCACAACTCACTAATTGCACAATTAGAAAAAAGTGCGAAGGTGGTGGTGATGGCGAAAAGACATTAAGAATCAGAAATTTCTTAAAATCACCAACCCATCGGCAGAAAAAAAAGAAAAAAGATTGTGTCGCCTTTGAAATGAATACATGGAAAGGATAACATGCTTGTGTGCAAATCTTAGTTTCATTCATACTAATGACAAATCTTCTCCGAAATTCCGGACATTAATGACAACTGTAACAGTTCTTGCAGGATGGCTACTAACATTAAAGCTTAATTATTGCATATGGAAAGCGGTCTTACAAAAGAAAATTGGAAGAATATATACATAGGAGACGTGAAGGCCCGATGGTTCTCTGCCTGGCGGACGAGTTCTCGGTCTGGCGGGATGAAAATTGAGCCTCTATTGTTCTGTGTCCTACAAATAGTACCTACACTTCTGCGTGATACCAAATGATAGGCAGAGTTGCGGGTTGGTTGGTTCAGCATTGCGGGTTGGTTGGTTAAACATGTACTTTTATAAAGTATGGACATCAGATTGTATAGAACATATCTGAATACGTGATTCCATACTTGGGCACTTTTTGTTTCGGACGTTCGCGGCCTGGTGGGATGAAAATTGAGTATCTATTGTTATGTGCCCTATAAATAGCACCCACAGTTCCACGATATACAAATTGACAGCAGGAGTTGCGAAGATGAGTTTCTATATAAAGTATAGACATGAGATTTTATACAGCATATGCGGATCACTTATTCCATACTTAGGCACTTTTTTTATCGCGGGTTTACGGCCTGGCGGGCTAAAAAAATACTGAATATTGTTCTGTGTCCTACAAATAGCACGCAGATTTCCGCGATATACAAATTGACAGCACGACCTACAGGTTGTTTAGATGAACATTGCATTTGTACTGTTCTAGAACATATGTGGATTCTTCCTTCCCTGTACTACAAATAGCAACCGCATTTTTGCGATATACAAATTGAGAGGAGGACCTATGGGTTGCTTAACTGAACATTGTATTTGTATTGTTCTAGAACATATGCAGATTCCTCATTCCATACTTGGGCACTTTTTGGATCGCGGTTTCACGGCTTGGCGAGATGAAAATTAAGTATATATTGTTTTGTGTCCTACAAATAACACCTACACTTCTGCAGTATACAAATTTACAAGCGGGCTTCTGGACATAGTCTCTATATAAAGTATGGAATGAGATTTTATAGAGCATATGCAGATTCCTCATTCCATACTTACGCAGTTTTTGGATCCTGGATTCGTGGCCTGGTAGGCCGAAAATAGAGTCTCTATTGTTCTGTCTCCTACAAATAGCACCCAGATTTCTACGATATACAAATTGACGGCGGGAGTTTCATAGATGAGTCTCTATATAAAGTATCGACATGAGATTTTATAGAGCATATGTGGATCCATGTTTCCATATTTAGGCAGTTTTTTTTATCACGGGTTTACTTTATGGCGGGTTGAAAAAAGAGTCTCTATTGTTCCATGCCCTACAAATAGCACTGATATTTCCGTGACATACAAATTGACATGAGTCACCATGGGCTGCTTGGCTGGACATTGCATTTTTTTTTTCTAGAACATATGCGCATCCCTCATTCCATACTTGGGCACTTTTTTGGATCACAGGTTCATGGATAGGCACGCTAAAAATTAAGTATCTACTGTTCTGTATCCTACAAATAGCATCCACACTTCTGCGATATACAAATTGACAGACGGAACTATGGAAATAATCTGTATATAAAATATGGAATGAGATTTTACATAGCATATGCGGATCACTAATTGAATACTTAGGCAGTTTTTGGAGCACGCGTTGGTGGCCTGGTGCACCGGAAACAGTCTATTGTTTCGTCGCCTACAAATAGCATCTGAACTTCTGCAATATACAAATTGACAGGTCGACTCGGGCTGATTCGCTGAACATTGGACTTTTATTGTCCCGTTGCGATCCTGTATCAATTTCATAGTTCGCGATTTTTTTTTATTGGGGGCTCTAGAGCTATCCGCGACATATAAATTGACACGAGTCACTACGCACTGCTTGGTTGAACATTGCATTTGTATTGTTCTAGAAGATATGTGTATCCATCATTCCATACTTGGGCACTTTTTGGATCACGGGTTCGTGACCTGGCAGGTTGAAAATTAAGTATCTATTGTTCTGTATCCTACAAATAGCACCCACACTTCTGCGATATATAGATTGACACGCGGACCTAGGGGAAAAGTCTTTATATAAAGTATGGAATGAGATTTTATACAGCATATGCGAATCACTAATTGTATACTAATTGACAGGTGGACTCGAGTTGCTTCGCTGAACATTGGACTTTTATTCGCGAATTTGTTTTATCAGGGGCTCTGGGATGGCAGGCTAGAAATTGGGCCTCTATTGTTCTGCACTGTACAAATACATTGTTCTACAACATATGCAGACCTACAGGTTTCTTGGATGAACTTTGCATTTGTATTGTTGTAGAACATATGCGGAGTCCTCATTCCATACTTGGGCATTTTTTGGATTGTGGGTTAGCATCCTGGCGGGCTAAAAATTAAGCATATATTGTTCCGTGTTCTCCAAATAGCACCTACACTTCCACGATATACAAATTTACATGTTGTATTGTGGACATAGCCTCTATATAAAGTATGAAATGATATTTTATACAGCATATGCGGATTCCTCATTCCATACTTAGCCAATTTTTGGATCGTGGGTTCACGGCCTGGCCGGTCGAAAATAGTGTCTATTGTTCTGTCTCCTACAAATAGCACCCAGATTTCCGCGACATACAAATTGACAGGAGGAGTTGTGGACTGCTTGGATGAACAATGCATTTGTATTTTTCTAGAACATATGCGGATCCCTCATTCCATAGATGGGAATTTTTTGGATCGCGGGTTCGTGGCCAGGCAGGCTGAAAATTAAGTATGAAGAACCCTCATTGCATACTCACAAGTGGACTCGGGTTGCTTCGTTGAACATTGGATCAGTTAGGCATTCATATGGCCTAGGAAACGATATGTTGGCGTACCGCTGACATCCTTAAACGCTGAAGTGGAGGCTAGGTTCATAGTGATAGAATTGGGGCCTGCTTTTTAGAACCTCCCGAATCAAAAGGATTGGACTTGGGAAGGTGGATTACTTAATAGGAGGGTGTTTTCATCATCGGCATTAGAGAAGGAAAATTTTGTTTACCAGGGACATAGACTGATACAAAGCCCCTAAATTCTCCCATAATTACCAGTGTATCTAGTTCCTTCCTCACCCTCATTCTTCGGGAGTAAGCTTTTTCATTTTCCCAAAAAACAAGCTCAGCGAGGAAGATGTAGACTTCAACCAGGTTCCTATTCCAGTGCATGAGACACTAGCTCTCATGCCAGTTCGACCAAGGAAAAGAAAGGAACAACCCACCAGGCCCCCACCAAGCCTCTATTATTCCCTGTTGTACAAACACATTGTTCTAGAACATATGCAGATCCCTCATTCCATACATGAGCACTTTTTGGATCGCGGATTCATGACCTGGCGGGCTTAAAATTAAGTATCTATTGTTCTATGTTCTACAAATATCATCTTCACTTCCGTGATATACAAATTGACAAGCGGACTTGTGGACATAGTCTCTATATTAACTATGGAACGAGATTTTATACAGCATATGCGGATTCCTCATTCCATACTTGGGCAGTTTTTGTATCGCAGGTTGGTAGCTTGGCGGGTTGAAAATAGAGTCTCTATTGTTCCCTCTCCTACATATACCACCCAGGCTTCTGCGATATACAAATTACTAGGAGGACTCGTGCTGGTTTCCTAAACATTGCACTTTTAGGCAGTTTTTGGATGGCGAGTTCATGGTTGGGTGGGCCGAAAATAGAGTCTCCATTGTTCCCTCTGCTAGAAATAGCATCCAGACTTCCGCCATATACAAATTGACAAGAGGACTTGGGTTGGTTCATTGAACATTGCACTTTTATTGTCCCATAACAATTCCGTATGTATTTCATATTTAACGAATTTTTTTATTGGGAGCTGTGGGGCTGGCGGACTGAAAAATGGGCCTCTTTTGTTTCGGTTCGCGGGATGAAAATTGGGACTTTATTGTTCCATGTTGTACAAAATCTACCCACAAATCCGCGATATACAACTTGACAAAGGAACCTGTGGGCTGCCTGGGGAAACATTGCAGTTTCATTATTCCTTGTCCTCTGAATAGCGTTCAAAGATCCGCCATATACAGATTGAAAGATGGACTTGAGAGCTGGCGCACTAAATTATTAAAGGATGTTAAATCGCTTATTCTTAAAAGAATCAAGGAAAGAAAAGATTTTTTTTTTTAAATTCTATAACCGCAAGCATAACAAGGACCAATTTGAATTTTAAGGGCTTGTTCTTCATATGATAGCACAACTGCATTCTTCACACTAAATATTCGTTGATTTCAAATTATTCCGGGATATTAATCTGACTAACTTCATCGAATAAGCAAAAATGCGAAAACAATGGCCAATTTGTATTTTAAGAGCCTCTTGTTTGTATGTGAGGACAGTCGTAGTTCAGACACTATATATTCATTGATTTCAAATTATTTCAGAAAAATAGTTTGACCAAATTCATCGATCAAGGAAATATGCTAAAGCAAGTGAAAGTACAGTTGCATCACAGCGCCATAGAAATTACCACGAGGATTTGCGTCCCAGCTGGCTAAAAAAATACAATTATATTGTTCGGTGCCCTCCAAATAACAACTTGAGTTCTAGGGTATACAAATTGACAGACAAAGCAGATAACCAAGAACCAACCATATTTTAAACAGTCCACAAGCAAGTTCCCAGAAGGTTCCATAGAGCAGAACCCATCGACCTTTGCACCAAACAATTTGATATACAAAGAAAAGACGTCGTTGCATTTGTTTTCTGTTGAAATGAAATTTCATCTAGATGCTGAATAAATATTATAGAGAGACATGAGGTATTTTTGTTTCCTCTCAAAGTTTCATATAGATTTTTTTTTTCCCCTTTTCAGTTGATATGAAAAATTGCATTGTCCTCATTTAAGGTGAATTTGCTTTGTATCCGATGTTGTCGTAGCCTGTAGACACTGCTTGCCTTTTTCTGTAGATATGTTTCATACGACAACTCTGCCAACTCAGGAAGCACATTTTGTAACAGCAGATTCTTGATCGTACAGTGCACAGCTGTGTTTCCCACGGTTCGAATAACACCACTGAGGCAATGTCCATAAATATATGGACATTTTTCACTGCATCGCAGAAAATCAATCGTATCATCAGTTATCAAAGCGGAGGCAGAGGTAGCGGAATGGAATTTTGCACAAACAAGCTCAAAGGGGGTCGAGTACACATTGGCTACAGCTAAAAGACCTTCAACCTGGGAATGTGAGCAAAGGAATTAATACATTGAACAATATAATACACAACTGCATCCCACCCTCCCCTTTAAAACAAAAAAAATAAAATTAACAGCTACACAAATTTGTTGAATGCTATTTCTATAAGAAAAGCGAGGATGATTTTGTAAATGTATACGCACAACAATTGTAGAGCTAGCTAGATTCTCCAGATCCTTTACTGTATCTGCTAGAAACTCTGTTACAAACGTTGACTGGGTTGTCCGAAAGATCGTTTCTCTAGCATCCTTCTTTTTTGTTATATTTTTGAACAACATAAGTGGAATCTGCCCTCTATGCAATTGTTGTTCCATTGACGAAAACAAATCTGAATACGTATCGAACAATTGTAGCTGCAACATGGAACAGTGCAATATTTGTGTAACTTATTCGACATACATGCAGAAGTGAAAGTAAACAACAAAACTAAATATGAAAAGCGGTACCATTTCCTTCTTGTTGTTTGACTCTCCATCCTTTATATGGAGAATGTGTTGCGACCCAAATTTCTTGTCTAGTGTGACAACATCCTTAATCGTTCCCATTGGGTAAATATCAGTGCTCTGTGCAAGTTGCCTAATAGTCGAGTTTGGGAGGAAGCAATATTCTGAACAAATAGGAGGATTTTTTTCCACAATGCTTGTTTCGTTGACCAAAATAATTCGATCGCAATCACCACGGTCATATACTGTTTTTGGCAATATATTAAAATTTGTAATGGATATCCCATTACGCGGCAATATCTTTTCTGCATGTTTCTAGACAAGTTGTGGAGGAACAATTAGTGTGACTGTCATCATGGCGTCTGTTAAGCCCTAATATTGGCTCATTACCCCTTAATTGGGGCATATTATATTAGTAATGTTATTTTATTTATGTCGGCTTTAGGCCATTAGTTGTAATTATACCTCCTAGTCTCCTATATATACCAAGGAGACAATTTCATTTTGAATCATCTTGGACTTGAACATTTAAGTGGGGTAAAAGGAGGTTGCCCCCTCGAAGAGGCTTATTATCTGAAATTATCTCATTTTCAAGGCGTTGAGTACTTTTTTTGAGGTTTTTCTATGCTATATTGATGTTTGGTTCTTAACATATGGTATCAGAGCTCAAGGTCTTGGGGTTTCGCTGCTACATCTAAGACACCTTGTAATTTTCGCTATAACTTTTTTTCTACAACGTTTCATAAGGAACGTCTTGGAGGATATTTAGTAGATGGATCAAGGTACGTTGGGTTGAAAATTCATCTCCTAAGGCCTTATTCTTTCGGAGATACAGCCTATCCAATATAGGGTTCTGGAATCATCCTGAACTAAGTAATTGCGGAATTTTCTCTATAAAAACTTTTCTGTAATGTTTCAGACCCTGAAATCCAGAGGATATTTACATAAATTAGTAATGTATATGTGGTAAACATTTCAACTTCTGGGTCATCTTAAATTTGTAGATACACCTTGTGTAAGATAGGGTATCTGACTAGTCCTATTGACTAGTCCCAAGAAGGTGTTCTAGGTAAAACAATCATAACTTCTTCCTAGAGTGTCCAAATTGAGTGGGACTGGTTTCATTGGATTATGGACAGTCTGTAGTATCTCTGGTGCGAGTTTCAAAATTTTATATCAATTATTTTTGGCGGGGAACGCTATACAAGTGAGATCTCTTGGAAAGTCCAAAAATCAGCAAGTTGTGGGGAAGTTATCGTAAATTCCACTTGGAACATCCAATTTTTATCAGACCTATGGCATTGAAGAGAAGAAATATTAGAGAACTACATAAAAGAAAGTTTCATACCCATAAGGGCCGAAAATTGGGAGATACAACAGAAGAAATATTGTCTAGCAGAACCACCTCAAAATCAAGGTTCAAAAGTGATACTTGGCCAACATGCCACCCAAAAAGAGAACTTCTACACCAACCAAGCCTCCATAAAATCCTACTTGGATTCTTGATGAGGGTGAAGAAATGCGTAGGGACATAAATGATTTACAAAAGAAGATAGTAACAAAAGATGAAGTACAAGAGATGATGGATTCAATGGAAGCTAAGTTGGATACTAAGATGGATGGTTTAAAAGGGGAGATCAGGGAAGTATTGGAAAATTTCGTAACATAGAAGACACCTGA
>SNQJ01S0037778.1:120040-132936 GCA_010110895.2 Picea sitchensis
AAAAGATTGGTACTATGGCATACAAATTGGAGCTACCTGCATCTTCACGAGTACACCCAGTTTTCCATGTTTCATGCTTAAAGAAGGTTATAGGCAAAAAGATCCCAATTCAAACTATATTTCCAGAACTTGATGAGGAAGGAAAAATCATATTGGAGCCTGAAGACATCACTGACACAAGAATTCGCAAGCTGAGGAATAGATCCATTTCAGAGTATATCATTAAATGGAGGAAACTATCAGCTGAAGATTCCACTTGGGAAGATGAGTCTTTTATACAGAAGCATCTAGAGTTACTCAAGCATTGCAGACAACACTTGTCTCAAGGGGAGGGGCATGTTAAGCCCTAATATTGGCTCCTTACCCCTAAATTGCGGCATATTATATTAGTAATGTTATTTTATTTATGTTGGCTTTAGGCCATTAGTTGTAATTATACCTCCTAGTCTCCTATATATACCAAGGAGAAATTTTCATTTTGAATCATCTTGGACTTGAACATTTAAGTGGGGTAAAAGGAGGTTTCCCCCTCGAAGAGGCTTATTATATGAAATTATCTCTTTTTCAAGGCGTTGAGTACTTTTTCTGAGGTTTTTCTATGATATATTGATGTTTGGTTCTTAATAGCGTCCTTGTCTGTCATATCAGCACACATAATGGGTCTACTCTTGTTTGCCTTGTCCAAGTAGGTGGTATAGACAACCATTATGTCCCCGATGAACACTTGTCCAGTTTGGTGGTTGTTCAAGGCCTCTATTAACAGTACTTTGGATGTCATAACTCTAGACCTGAAGACATTTTTTGAACAGGAAAACTGAAGTGAATGTTAGTGTGCTACAAGTACACACATACTTTTGATGAACTATGGAGCCAGAGTTTCGCAACAACACCTCTTAGTCTGCGAAACATGCAACAGGTTCGACGTCTCGCTCATACTTGTTGATACTTCTTGCAAGCTGCAAACCATGTACTACAAATGGCATCAACATATTCACCATTCCATAGATGAATATATAGCTCGGGAAATTTGTCTAGTAAACATAGTAAGAGCAAAGTGCATGCATCTTTACCTTTAGCCTTGTCGGTCCGCCGATGTCTGGGATGACTGACTGCTCATGGCCATCTCACTAGTCCAACTTTTTTTGATGTAAGCATTTGCAGATGGACATCAGGACTAAGCAAATATGTGCATTCTATATTATATGCATGCACCCGGTTTGTATCTTTAATTTTTCGACACACTTGGTATACCTTTTAGAAGATTGTACCACAGAACCCTCTGCTGTTGCACAAAATAATTCATCTCCCTGAACAAGCAACCTGTTTTTTCCAAGGCAGCAACGCGAAAGATGCAATCGATAGGAAGGCAAGTTAGTTTGAAAACAAACATGTAAGACAAAAAGAAACAGGTCTATTTACTCGCCAAAGAGTCCTTCTTCTTGTCTAGCCATTCTATTTGTTTAAATGCAGCAATGCAACGCAAACACAACGGACATGCACTAGCTTAGTATGCAGGAATAAACGTATGAAACCAAGAAAACTTACCATGTAGGAAGGCACACAACTAGCTTAAAACATATCCAGACCATAAATGAAATACAAAACAGTGCAATATGAAACAACAGTACGAGCATGCACCTTTCTATATCCTCTTCAGCTGATGCAGTCGAGACTCTCTCCTTTTCTCCAGCTACTCTGTTTGTTTCAATTTGGGAGCCCACAAAAATTAATGAACATCAATGGAAGCTAGTATTCAGCGGAGAACAAGCAATATGTACATAGAGCAAAACTGACTCAACAAACAGTCTACAAAGGCAGAAACATGAACCTTTGTGCTTCTCTATCCATGGTTGTAAACGTGTACATTTTTTTTCCTTGGCCAAAATATATTACAAGGCACAAAATATCACACAACTGCATGGGCGTAGCTAAACGATTTCTTCTTTTCCCTGGGAATTTATCCACATATGCCCTCTAGCCATGTTCTTTATCCTCTACACAGACTGTTGTGCACACGATACAAATTCTCAGTTTTCTATGGCTAATTACCCACACATGCTTCCAGACATGAAAATATAATCTTACAGAATCTTTGTTGCACATATCATATGTCAAAAACAACACAAATTGCATCCTGCGCACACCAGCCTATGTAGAGGACAAAGGACATGTGATGTCGTATCCACACATCTGACCATACATGGTTTATAAATGTACCCTGCATACATATGCTTTATTCCAACAAAAAAACAACGGGTATTGTAACTTCACATGTAATCCTCGAACAATTTTTCATGAAACTATTTTCTTTCATGGTAGGATTGTAGCACCAGAAAAATCTCACAGAATAACAGATCTCGACTACGACAAACATGGAAAATAAAAAAACTACATATCCATTGGTGGGTGCAGGGGCTGAACACCGTAAAGCGCCCCAAACAAAATAATAACAATCCAAAAAAAAAAAAGGAAAAAGAAAATCCCCAACCACCATCGTTGCACCCCAACCCTGCAAGGTCAAATCAAAGAAAAGAAACCATCAAGGACCAAACTAGTGAGAAAGCACGAAGAGGCCGAACTGCACCCCCAGCGCCCCAAAGTACAAACCCCAGCCAAAAAAACAGAACCAGTAACCCGGGAACCAATGAACCAGCAAGAACCAACAAGCCAGTGAACAACATATGTATCTCCAACGATTACGAAACTGCAACCCAAACAGAAAATGAACCAGAAACACACAAGGAACATGCGACTACAAATAAGCAAACATTCTTACTTGCAAACTGCAAACTAAATAGCAAACAAGGAATACAAAATGAAACCACTGCATTGAAACTTACTCTGAAATGATGAAATTAAAAAGCATAGCTCGAATCACCAGCGAAACAACAACAAGCAGCAACCGAGAAACCAGCGAACAAGAACCACTCACCGAACCAGTAAACAATGTATGTAGCCTCAACGATTACGAGGATGAAGCATACAATTGCAGCAAACGACAAACCAACAAATAATAAGTAGTCACTGAACCAGTAAAGAATGTATGTAGCTTCAATGGAAGAACAAGGATGAAACATACAATGGCTACTGAACTGGTAGTAGAAAATCAAGTACAAATTCACTGTAACTGTATACAAAATTTCGAGGAAAAATGTACTATGAGAACTGTATTTACCTAAACATTTAAGACTCTCAGGTTGTCTAAGCACCTCGTGGAATGAAAACATTTAATCTATCATGGGTGTTGCAGAATGTCGCGTCATGTGAACATTTACACAGTCAGTCCTATTGACGCATCTCGGAATAAGTGTCAATACATTTCAAGAAATATACATCCGCCAAAGATGCTATAAACTTTGGATTTCTCAATCACTACAAATATTGGATATAAAAACTTTTCAATATGCTTATTACATATCAAAACATGTGGATATATTCGGGTATCATAAAATGTTAATACAAACATTCGAACTAACGCTAGCATTAATCAACCTTCAAGCAAGATACAGGAAAAATATATGATTAAAACATACTGAAAAAACTTTGGATATGTTTCCATATAGTACATTGGGAATAGTGTACATATATGTTACTTTTTATTATATAAAAATATATGCTTTTATTTCCATAGCTCCAACAATAGGTATTGTGAAAATATTTCTGGTCAAAGGACAAAGTAATATGCAATCAATGATTTATCGATTGCTATAGTCCCTCTACACCTACGGTAGGGACTAATAAGTATTTATGTATTGTCTAGCAGACTTGCTATTACTTTTATAGAAATAATCAAAAGTTGTGGTGTTGCCATAAGGAAGTAAGTATATCCCACAACTTTCATGTTTTTAGGTTTAAATTTCACTTATCCGGCTCCAATTGAAAGTTAAATCAGGATAGGAAAAACCATCAAAAAAATTTCGAAGCCAACTACAAATTCTTACAGAATTGCCTTATAACCAACAGGTAAGATGGAAGGAGTTCTAGATCTACTTCGCTCACTGTGTATATGCTTGATTTCACTCAACTATCTGCTTATCATTGTAGCTGCAACAACTTACCCAAGGCTGGGTAGAAGCAACTTCCCAAAGGGTTTTAAAATTGGTGTCGTGACATCTGCTTATCAGGGTCCACCTTCATCACTCTTACATTCATTATTTACATTATGTAGCCCTCTGCCTTCATTTTTTTCATGATATTCTAATCTTAGACAGGTTTTAATTGTTGATGTAGAAGTTTACTTAGGATAGGTAGGCCATGTCATCATTTTTTGGTTGTTTATGGATAATCACCATGTGCTTCTTTGACTTATCCCATCCATCTACTTGTCTCATTACTTCATGAGAGATTTATCCATCTACCTTCATCAATGTTGTCTCCTCTCAGCCTATTATAAATAGAGGAGCTCTTCAATGTAATCATCAAGCAGATCAAATTGATCAGTGTCTCTTCTTTGTAGAAGGTCGTTGGTTTTTGCAGTTGTTTCCTTGTGCCTGTGATATTGTGTTTTCTCAATATCTACATGGTATCAGAGCTAAATTGCAAACCCCTTCTCATTTTTTCTAATAGATGCAGTAAGCCATCGGTGTTCCATCGGTGGTCTTCTTGTGTGGATGCTCCGCAGAGTTAAAGTCTGAGTTTTTTTTTCTCTCTACTTATTGCCTACTGATCTACGTTGGTTTTTGTCTCGATCGTTGGTTTCTGTCTATTGATAGAACCCTCCACAAACGGTCCATCACTCACACAGCCAAAGGCAGAACCCTCCACAATGGTCCAACACTCATGCAACTCATCTAGAAATGCGCCCAGCACGCTCCCTTGGTGAAAATCTATCTGCAAAGTGTCCTGTTAGCTTAGCTCGACCAGGAAGTCACCCAGACAGTCCTGCCATACACTGAACTTGCCCAATTCGTCTAGCACTGGCCCAGCTCGTCCAACGCATCCAGCACAGTGTCCAAGTTTCTCCCTTGGTGAAAATCGATGCCTGGTTTGTTTTTTGTTTGAGCATATCTGTAATTTTATGAAAATTTTGTGGTTTACTCTTCAACGATTTTTTTTATGGTTGCCATTGTTTTGGCTGCTCCGTTTAGCTACTCCAATAGTTGAACTCGACAGTGACAGAGAGCTCTCATCTTGGGAATGAAATTGGGCTTGAGAACAACCCAAAATTCTCTTCCATCAACATTACAAGCGCCACAACCACTTCCCCTTTGTCAAGATCCCAAAGCATTGTAACCCCTTCTTTGCCACTACTGGTGCAAAGTAATTCGACGACCGTCAAGGACGATAGACGGTGGTCTGGGATTGCTTTTATTAATTCCATTTGGTTATGTGATTTTGCAGTCTAGTCGATTGCATTATCAATGGAATATTGGTGAGGATTATCTACATTTTGAGGCTTCGGTTGAGAGTGTGGTCACAAGTTAAGGTAATCATGGGATGTCCCTCCTCCACAACCTTTCACTGAGTGGAACCATACCTCAATGACCAAGGCGTCTCCATTTTTTTTTTTTCTACTTTATATCTTCATTACTCTTTGTTTTCCAGTTGAAGATACCGTGGAGACCGTGTTACATGTGCCTTAGCTCTCTCTTTACGTGTTACATGTGTTACATGTGCCTTAGCCTTTTTTTAAAATACGTACTGGTATTTAACAAAAAAAATTGTAAAGTAGTTGTAAATTCTTTTGGTGCTCTCTGATTTAAGGCTTAGCTTCCAAACCTTTCTATTGTAAACAGATTACATAGACATAAATCTGTGTTTTCTTTGTATTATATATTTTAAATGGTAGAGTTAAGGATTGTTGAGCTCCTAACTCCCCATAATTATCATACATGGAAACTTAAGATGCAACAGTTGTTGCAATCAAAAGGGCTCTGGCAGATGTTGGTCGAGGCTCAACTTGTGTTCACCAAGGAAATTGAGAGGCTCGCCTATCAAAATAAACTTGATGAAGCCATGGGCCTCATCGGTTTACATGTGTTGGATAGCTTGTTGTTCCACATAGTTGATTGTAAAACTCTGAAAGCAAGTTGGGACAAGTTGGATTCCTTATTTGGAAAAATCAATGAATTTCGAGCCCTACAATTGGAAGCGGAGTTGTCACAACTGGTACCGTATGAGCATGCATCCATTGAAGACTATCTCACCAAATTCAGGTCACTAGTGGCTCAACTAAAAGGGTGCAGAAAAACTAAATCAGATGAAGACTGTATCTTCTTGATTTTATCCAAGCTAAAAGGTCCTTATCAGGTATTTTATTTTGCATTTTATTCTACTATGGATGCACTAGGAAGTGAGTTTAAAATGCCTTCCTTTGAGATTTTCTGTGAGCGTCTTACTAGAGAACAATCTAAGCTTACTCAATTAGATTATCTTTCTGGATCTAACAATAAGGCTCTTGTGGATCATAACAAAAAAACTAAGCACAAGACTCGGTATAAGCAGATGAAAGATTATTCTCCAGCTGGTGAGTTTACCTCCAAGCCTCAGTAGAAAACAAAACCGTTTCCTCCATCTTCCAAGTCTGGCGAGTCTTCCTCCCAGACAAAGAAGAAGAAGTCAAATGACACCTGTAGCTTTTGTGGCAGACTTGGGCATGTAGAATCTAAGTGTTGGTTGAAACTTGAAGCTTTGAATGAAGCCATGAAGCAACATAAGATTTCAGTACCAAAACCTTCTTCTACTAGTAAAGGACATTCTTTATTAGCTCAAGCTTTGTATGCATCTTCACATAGCTGGATACTTGATTCTGGTTCTTCACACCACATGACTCATTTTCATGAGTTGTTGGCTTCTACATTTCAATATAGCATTTCGCAGATTGCAGTTGGAGACTCTACATAGCTGGATGTTATTGGATCCAGCACAATGTAGTTAGATAAAGGGTGCATTAATGATGTTCTTCTTGTTCCTCACATCTCTGCAAATCTTCTCTCTATATATCNAGAAGTCAAATGACACCTGTAGCTTTTGTGGCAGACTTGGGCATGTAGAATCTAAGTGTTGGTTGAAACTTGAAGCTTTGAATGAAGCCATGAAGCAACATAAGATTTCAGTACCAAAACCTTCTTCTACTAGTAAAGGACATTCTTTATTAGCTCAAGCTTTGTATGCATCTTCACATAGCTGGATACTTGATTCTGGTTCTTCACACCACATGACTCATTTTCATGAGTTGTTGGCTTCTACATTTCAATATAGCATTTCGCAGATTGCAGTTGGAGACTCTACATAGCTGGATGTTATTGGATCCAGCACAATGTAGTTAGATAAAGGGTGCATTAATGATGTTCTTCTTGTTCCTCACATCTCTGCAAATCTTCTCTCTATATATCAGATTTGTCATTCTGGTAATGGGAAAACAATAGAGTTTTCTCCTAATGATGTGATCATTCGAGAACTACAAAATCCAGACATTGTTGTTGCATATGGAAAAGTATATCATAGTTCTCGACTGTATAAGTTTGCTTCTTTTGAGTCTTCCTTAGGTTCCTCTTTCATTGCACATGTTGATGCTTTGAGTAAGATTTGGCATGAAATATTTGGACATCTCAACTACAGATATTTGCAACAGTTGAGTACCCAAAAATTGGTGGTTGGTCTTCCTAAAGTTTCTTGTACTCATGGAGTTTGTCCAGGTTGTGTCCTTGGAAAACAACATCAAGATCCTTTTCCTAAAGGAAAATCATGGCGTGCTACAACACCTCTTGAGTTGGTACATAGCGATCTCATGTCATTTCCAACTCACTCATTTTCAGGGGCTAAGTATTCACTCACCTTCATTGATGACTTCTCACGTCGCTCTTGGGTCTACTTTCTTAAGTACAAGAGTGAGGTCCTTACTAATTTTAAGAACTTCAAGGCTTTTGTTGAGAAGTAGTCATCTCTTTCTATCAAGAAACTACGCACAGATAATGGGGGCAAGTATGCCAATCAGGGATTCATAGATTTTTGTAGAGAACATGGCATTCAACATCAGCTCATTGTTCCCTACAACCCTCAGCAAAATGATGTTGCTGAAAGAAAGAACAGAACACTAAAAGATATGGCAAACTGTATGATTTTGTCCAAGAACATAACACCCTCCTTTTGGGCTGAAGCAGTAAACTGTGCAAACTACATTCAAAATAGGATGCCTCATCAGGCAGTACTGCATAAGACTCCAGAAGAAGCTTGAAGCCATGTTAAGCCTGATGTCTATGCTTTTAGAGTATTTGGCAGTCCAACATGGGCCTTAATACCAGTTGAAAAATGAAAATTTATGGAGAAGAAAAGCCAACCATTAATATTCGTTGGTTATTGTGAGGACATAAAAGCATATAGGTTATTTGAACCTATTACTAAATAAGTCTTTTTTCGACGAGTTGTCCATTTTGATGAAGGATTCAACCCCACATCAAATCCTTCTCCATCTTCAGATTGTTGTGTAGACAATTGTGTTGAATTTGCTTTAGAAAATGATAATGAACCTTTTGAAGTTCAACATCAACGAGAAAAAAATCTACCACCTGCAACAATGGAGCGTGAGCATCATGAACAAATTGATCCTGAACATGAACAAATTGATCAAGAACATGAACAACTTGATCAAGAACTGCATCTCAGGAGGAGATTTCGTGAGAGAAAGAGGCCTGACAGGTATGGCTATGAGCCAACTAATTTCAACTATTTAGCCTCAGCCTCTTCCCCTATTCAATCACAAACAATAGGTGTCTCCTTCTTAAGTCATACTATCTCAAATGATCCACAACAATTTTCTGACGATGTTGGCATACCTGAGTGGGATGCTGCCATGACAGAGGAGTATTCTTCATTGATGAAGAATCACACATGGGATCTCATGTCTCTTCCAAAGGGACGAAAGCTAGTTCGTTGTAAATGGATCTATAGAATCAAATATGCAACAGATGGCTCTATTGACAAGCATAAGGCACGTCTTGTGGCCAAGGGATTTTCACAAGTTGAAGGGATTGATTACTCTGAGACATTTGCCCCTGTTGCCAAGATGAATTATATACGCCTTCTTCTTTCACTTGCTGCTTCGCAAGGATGGTCAGTCTACCAGATGGATGTAAAGAGTGCATTTCTACATGGTGACTTAGATGAGGAAATCTACATGGAGCAGCCCCCTTGTTTTGTGCAGGATTCTTCTCTTGTTTGTAGGCTCAGACGTTCTCTTTATGGTCTCAAACAAGCTCCTCGATCTTGGTATGAGAATATGGATAGTTTTCTGATTTCTTCCAGGTTTGATCGCTGTCATTCTGATCCTACAATTTACACTCTGATCTCTTGATTTCGGTTCTGTATGTGGATGATTTAATTCTCACTGGGAGTTCATCATCTATGATTTAGAGTATTCAACAAGTATTGATGGGACAATTCGATATGACAGATATGGGGCTTCTACATTATTTTCTTGGTCTCCAAGTTCTTCAGTCTTCTGAAGGAATCTCCATTTTTCAGCAGAAGTATGCACTTGATTTACTTCAACGCTTTGGCATGGTTGATTGTAAACTTGCTCCTACTCCATTTCAGTCAGGAGTCACACTTTATGCCAGTTGCTTATCACCACGTGTTAATCCTTCATTGTATCGACAATTGATTGGGAGTTTGTTGTATTTGACTCATACACGTCATGGCATATCTTTTGCAGTAGGACTTGTCTCTTGGTTCTCTCAAGATCCTCATGAGAGTCACTGGAAGGTAGCTAAACGCATTCTGAGGTACATTCAGGGTATTACCAATTTTGGTATTCAGTACTCTTCTGGTGCCTCTCAGCTTGTGGGATTCACTGATTCTAATTGGGCTGGTTTGGTTGATGATCAAAAGTCCACATCTGGATATGTCTATTGTCTTGGCTCTGCACCTATTACATGGTCTTGTAAAAAGCAATCTGCAATTGCTTTATCCTCTGCGAAAGTTGAGTATCGTGCTATAGTTCTTCCAATTCAGGAGGTTCTTTGGCTTCGACAACTCCTTACAGAGTTTGGCATTCAGCGGGATCGTTCCACCACTCTTTGGTGTGATAATCAGAGTGCCATACACATTTCTTACAACCCATTGGAACATCAACGGACCAAACACATTGAGATCCACATGCACTTCATTCGCCAACTCATCCAGGATGGTGTTCTCAACCTGGAGTATTTGCCTACTGAAGCGCAAGTTGCTGACATCTTCACTAAATCTTTGGCATCACCTCGTTTTCTACAGCTACGATTGATGCTTGGGGTCAAAGAAGTTGTCTCTGGGGGGTTATCTTAAGACCTCCTACCTTCATTTTTATGTTGTTTTCTCTCTTTAGGGGAGGAGTTTTTTTCCTACGGGTTTTCTCCTTTTCTCCACTTATGAGAGTTAGTATTGGATACATTAGTAGGCTAGTATCCATGACTCATATATTTTGTTTTTTTACTTCCCTAAGTTGCACTTATGGGGGGGTGTTGATGTAGAAGTTTACTTAAGATAGGTAGGCCATGTCATCCTTTTTTGGTTGTTTGTGAATAATCACCATGTGCTTCTTTGACTTATCCCATCCATCTACTTGTCTCATTACTTCATGAGAGAGTTATCCATCTACCTTCAACAATGCTGTCTCCTCTCAGCCTATTATAAATAGAGAAGCTCTTCAATGTAATCATCAAGCAGATCAAATTGATCAGTGTCTCTTCTTTGTAGAAGGTCGTTGGTTTTTGCAGTTGTTTCCTGGTGCCTGTGATATTGTGTTTTCTCAATATCTACATTAATTGTTTTACAGGTGGGAGGAGCTGCCCGCGAAGGCGGGAGAGGTCCCAGCATTTGGGATACATTCTCCCATATTTAAGGTTAACTACTGGCATACATGCCCCATTATTAATATGACGAGTTGAATATTTTAAATGGGATCGTTTATTCATCCATTTGTTGTTCTTAAATTTTGACGCAATAAAAATTGATATAGCTGTAGATCAATACCATCGCTATAAGGTACAAATCAAAATGATAAGAAGAATCGAAACATTGAATCTCGACTCAGTCACTATGCATTGTTTTTGTTTTTTGAGGGTAGCTGCTCGAATTATTTTATTTGTAATCTGCAGGAAGATGTTCAGCTTCTCAAATACATGGGAATGGACATCTATCGGTTTTCTATCTCCCAGTAAGTTGAATTGAGGACAGCGATTCATATATAAAAAATCTACGATGGATTCTAACCGTTCGCTTCCATTTTTATATTTTACAGAGGGCTCGCCAAAACAGGGAGGAGTCAATAAAAAGGGCATTGTTTATTACAATAAACTCATCAACGAGCTGCTCAAGAATGGTATTCAATAAAATAATTTTCTAGCATTCTATACACAGATCTGAGTTTCAATGTAGGTATAGAGCCTTTTGTTACACTGTATCACTGGGACATGCCACAAGCTCTGGAGGATGAGTATGGGGGATTCCGCAGCTAAAAAGTCGTGTAAGATCCACCATCATAATCCTCTTTCACGCTTCTTAAAGATCAGAAAGCATGGTAGTTCTCATATAATCTTAATTTCCAGGGAGGACTTTGGCATATTCTCAGAGGAATGCTTTCGTGTTTTTGGAGACCGTGTCAAGTACTGGGTAACTGTAAACGAACCGCTGATAAGCTCATATTTTGGCTACGATGTGGGGCTTCACGCACCGGGCCGCTGTTCGCCCGGATTTGGAAACTGCACTGCGGCACAACGGCACAACCCCGCTGGAACGAGCATTGAACGATTCTGGGCGAGTGAAGTACCATTTTCACCATTTATCTCACTTAATTCAAGCCATTAGGTATGGAATTATTAGAGTTCAGCCATTTATGTGACCTAATTCAAGCCGTTAAGTATGTATGTGAATCCTGTAATTTGAATTTGATTTAGTGCTCTAGGTTTTGACCTTTATAAAATGAATCTCAGGGAGGGAGCGGATGTGCGAGGATACCTTTGGTCGTTTTTGGACAATTTCGAGTGGGCGAGTGGATACGATTATCGATTTGGTTTATTTTATGTGAATTACACAGACAGTTTAAAACGATATCCCAGGGCATCTGCACACTGGTTTCGAAACATCCTCAACGTATAACTCAGAGTTTGTCCCGCCTCACTCTGGGAGGGGAAGATATGATTCTAGAGGATAAATTTGATCTGTAGAAGATTACATCTAACCTAATCTATGATTCTAGAGGATAAATTTGATCTGTAATGCATTTTAGTTTTACACACCATTTTCTGAGTGAAGACAGAAGTTTGTATTGGGATTTTACTATGATAACACAACGGAATGAACTATAATTCCATATAATAAACTTTATCTTCGCATCGATAAAGACGTGTTGATGAGATTGAACGATTTAGACATTTAATTGACTGCTCTGTTAAGGAATTCCAATAAAAATGCAAACTTTATGTTTACATAAAATGTAAACTTTTATATAAAAATGAGCGTTAATGAAATTGAACGATTTAGACATTTAACGTATAAGTCTATTAAAATAGAAGAATGTGTAAACTTTATCTAACGTGTAAGTCTATTAAAATACAAGAAAGTGTAAACTTTATTTAACGTACAAGTCTATTAAAATACAATAAAGTGTAAACTTTATCTTCACATTGATGAAAATTAAAATAAAATGTAACCTTTATTTAGACATTTAACTTACAATTTTATTAAAATACAATGTCTTTATTTAGACATTTAACTTACAATTCTATTAAAATACAATGAAGTGTAAACTTTATCTTCACATCAATATCTTTATAAGGACTAATGTTAAACTAATGTTAATGAAATCGAACGTTTTAGAAATTTGACTTACAACCCTATGATGAGATAATATTGTATAAGGATTAGTGTTAATAAAATTGAATGATTTAGACATTTCACTTACAACCATCTCATGAGAT
>SNQJ01S0037779.1:0-11085 GCA_010110895.2 Picea sitchensis
CCCCTTCATCTTGATCATTGTTCTCTTTTTTTTGTGAATTGATTGTATTGTTATACCATCAGTAGTTTTGGCATGTCCATGCAAATAGGATCCATCGGGCTGGTTTCCCTCTTAACTCTTGTTATGATCAATAAAATATCTAATCTTATCTAATGAAACTTTAGAAATCTTTCTATGACGAAGTGTCGGCATTAACCACCTTTCAAGAGGTAGACTTCCATGTACTCCCATCTTTGGCACCTACCATTTGACTTGAATTAACAACCATGATGACTTCTCTAGTCAACTCTTGCCTTGTGGGAGATGTTGACCACTTCTTTATGGGAATCAAACCCCAGGGGGGGTGGGTTGTGACCCTACCTTGCTTTCACCAACTTGGTTGTCCTCTCGTGGCAAAAAATATCTTATCTAATGTTTGGTTTACTCAATCATTTTCCTGTGTTCCTTGTTTGTTTCCCTAATTAGTGGGGGTTGTCAACATCCATATTTGTTTAATGATTTATTTTCCTTCTCTTTATAGTAAAAAATATACAAAATGCTTTTTAATGGTGCCTTGAGGCATAATGCTGTTGGGAGATATGAATTTTTTGAAGAATTGGGATGAATATTGAATGGTTGCTTAGTAGGTGGGAGTCCTCGGTAAGTAAGTCTTTGGTAAAGCAAGACCTCTCTTCGAAAGTGCTCGAATTTTTCGTTCAAAGATTATGCTAGAAAGACACACTTTGGACGAACATATGTTCACTATTTTTTTCATGAATGTTGGATGTTTTAGGTTTTGTAATACATACATTTCAATGCTTTCATCCCTAGAAAATGTTGATCCTTGAATTTGCATTTAATTGTTGAGATCAAATGTATGCAGCCCTACAAGCCTAGAACTCAAAAGTTATTTAATGATCTAATATCATTGATTGTTTTGTAGGTGCCATATGTTGAGTAACACTAGTAGGTATATGGGGATGAAGGAATTCATGTTTCTGTTTGATTCTTCGCATGATAAGGGACATACAAACTACAAACCTTGCTCACAGTTCTCCCAACAGAAGGAGATTTCTTTTTGGAAAGCATTGCACTCGTGGGTGCACCCACAATCTATGTTACCATCATCCCTTATTTCTACTATGGCGTTGTCCGCTGCTCGTGGTAGTGTTGCAGGTATGATGTTTGATTTTGCAACATTAACAATTCCATTGTTTGAAACAATAATTTTCATTTGTGAGGTTAAGGGCCTAGTTTAAGGGAGCTAAAATGCACGTGTTATGTTTATAGAGAGTGAGTTCCTATCAAAACGACAATCATCTTGGGAAGATTCATTTCGTTCCATATATTACATGTTTAGGAAAAGGACGTGCGATATCTTTTATTGTAAGTATATGTTTTTGTATCAACACTTTTGTGCATGCATTTAATTTGTTGTTTTCAAGTTATTATTTGTGATTTGGCTCTAATCTTAGTATCTAATTATTTTTTTTATTGTTTTGCTTGGAATCTGAGTGATTTCTGTGTTGGAAATTGTGCAGTTTGCACTCAACAATTCATAGTCATGTTTATGGGAGGTAGTTTAAATGGAAAAATGGAGAATACATGTGCTGCATATCTCACAAGATCCACTCGTGGGCTTCGGGCTTTTTTAAAGAAGCATGTAAGGGCCTTTTAGAGTACAAACTTTTAGCATTTGATTGATTATTCAACATTATTGTGGTAAAAGGTCAATAATAAAGAGGATACATTATAAGCATTTGGTGTGTTGATTATGAAAGCTATATTTTAATATGATATTGATAATAGAAACACAAGAAGTTGTGAAAAACATTGTTATAGACACACAAAGAACAATCTGCATGTAAAATTGTTAGAGCATGTTGTATTGTCCTTGATATTTGTCAGAGATCCTGCTTGTTTTGAGAGTTTAGTTTATTAATTTGCTCTTGAAAGTATGGTTTGTTTGCCTTATGTGCAATTTTCTCCAATAATATAAGTAGATGGTTCAAAAGAGATAGTAAAATGGATCATGTAGGTAATGTGTTCATTGCCTAGTAGATATCATCATTTATCAAATCCCTAATAAGTAGGACTAGACCCATTTTAGTGTGGAGAGGGACTTGGTATCGTGAAAGGGGTAAATATTTAGAGTGCCATTGACGTAGTTCATGTAGGTAATGTGTTTTTTTCCTTGGCTTTTATGGGACTAATGCCTTGCTTTCACCATTTTGGTATGCGAGAAAATTTTCCAAGTTGTGTACATTGGTTATTACCATATTAACTTTGATTGTTGTTTGTAGACAATGTGGAGATTTAGGCAATTGTCTTTTGTCACCTAGATAGAATAGAATCCCCTTTTTATTTCTATATCCCTAGGAAATTTTGTTTCCTAAATTTGTTCTCACCTCTCTCTAAGTTGATTTTAAAAGGATAGTTTGAACTTTGGATTTTATTTGATTTGTTCTAATTGTTACCCTCCAAGTTGCACTAGGATGGATTTGCATTTGAGCCGCCAAAGTTGAATTTTTTTTTGTTCAAATTCAGAGTTTAGAAGTCCAGCCGGCCATTATGACTCTTAACTTCTTATTTTTCTTCATCACGCATTTTCCATACCCCCACGGGGGATTGTAATAAGATGAGTTAGCATGATGAATTTTGTAAAAGGCTTAGCAAGTTAGCCCCCTAAGACTTGGTCATTAGTACATTACTCTAGAGTGTTTTTTTTACTTGTTAATTATATCTTGCTGCATAAGCAAGTTATAATTTCTAAGTTTTTTCACTCCATATCTTCCAAAGATGGAGTATGTCCTAGTGGCTAGGCCCTAGTAAGTTGTCTTGAGTCTAGTGTCTAATGTATATTACCATGTTAATCATCACTATTGAGTCTTATGGAAATGGACTAAGTCACCCTTAGGATTTTTTTTAATGTTTTTAGCAGATAAAAATTTCCCGCAAACAAGATTTTTTAATTGTAAATGATGTATAAGTCAAAAAAATGGTACTAGGAGGCATTATATGCCTTGGGGGTGTTCGTTTTCTAACTCAGAATACCCACTTTACCTATGTACCACCTTTTTGAGGAAAAATATTGATTTTACCCATTAAAATCGATTTCTCTAAAAAAAGGTGAATAACAAGATAAATAAAAGGAAAAATCAACAATCCTTAGATTAAGGAAACATGTTTGGGACATGTTTTCCTTGCATCTTTAGTTTTCTTGAGTGGTGGCGAGTTGTCTCAAGTGAAAAGTTTTCTTGAGTGGTGGAGAGTTGTCTCAAGTGAAAGGCGACTTGATTAGAGTGAGTTGTCATATGGTGGAGATCCCAAGAAGGGAAGTCACACTTTACTCATTTCTCATGCTTTTTCCCTTTTACATGTGCGACTTCTCATGCTTTTTCCCTTTTACATGTGCGACTTCTCATGCTTTTTCCATTTTACATGTGTGACTTCTCCTTGAGATGACTTGCCCTTCATTGCCTTGGAAACATTGCTCTTCATTGCTTTGGAAACATCACCCTCTCATGCTACATAAGAAAGACGACCCCCTTCCTCATTTTTGACGAGAGAGACTTGGGGAAATGCTGTTGTAATGCTTCTATGCTTTTGGAATTGAAATAAAGACTTTGGAGGTCATATCGGTGTATTGTGCAATGTGTGGATGTTCTATGTTCCTTTGATTTATTGAGGTAACTGTAGGCTTGCTTTTCTGCAATTGTATTTTCTTAATTTGTCCTTGAATAACAAGATCTATTAAGTTAGTTTGCATTCTTAAATCTTGTTATTTGCTTACATATTTGGTTGACGATTTCATATTCATTGATGTTAATTAACATGTTTTCTAGATCCCATGTGTAGGGAGCACCCATCCTTGACGAAGTGTTTGCAGGAATTTTCTAAGTTTGCAGGGCCTTGGGATTGGAGGAGTGGAGGATTCTAGCTTGAATGTCCATCGTCTTCAACCTTTTTCTACAGGAACAAAGTCTCTCTACAGTCCACCAAGAAAACTCCATAGCCCAACGTTTGATTCCTTCCGGCTGTTCTCTTTCTTTTCTCCCTTTCAACAAAATCAGAACTTTCTTCTGGTTACTTTTTCATTCGCATGCAAAGTAAGCATTTTGTCATTTTAAAGTTAAATTTGAAGCAAAATATCATTGCATGCAAAACACATGTTAGAGCTTCCTTGGTTCAATCTTTTAGCTAGCATTCAAAGCAAATCTTTTAAGGCTAGAAGATAGATCAAGATTTATGAGCTTTCAATTTAATATTTGGCAACTTTAATGCCATTTTTTTTGCTGTTCCGAACAGCAAATTAAACCACTAACAAAGCTTATCATTTGGCTTGCCTTTGTGGTTGTAATTTGCTAGTTTAGTTTACTTTTTACTTAGAATTTTTTTGCCACAGTTTGACCTTTTTCTGCAAGTTGTCCAAAGTGATTTTGGGCATCTTTGGGGGTTGTTTGTTTGCTGTTTTTGCCGGAAAGACAAACAGCCAAGAGGAGACTCTCTCCGAATCTTGAAGATTTAGACCATCCGGGACCTGCAGAAACACCTTTCCTCCATTCTTAATAATTGTTTCTGAAACCCTGTCAGTTTGATGGTTCTTAACGTATAAAGAACCACAAACATTCCTGAAAAGAGATTGTAATCATTAATAAAATCATTGGGCTACCCAGTGCCTAGTTTCAATCCCCAGGGGGGGTCGATGTCTTTTGTGTGATTGTTTCATTTAGCTTTTGCTTTGTTTTACTAACCTAAGGATAAAAAGAAAATTGCACCACAAAACATTCAATTTTTAAATTAGTTAGATTAGTTTTCTTTTTTAGTTATTTCATTTTTGCAACAATAACGAACCTACACTACTTGTCTGCCAATATGCTCTTGTGACCACTATCGGCTTGCCTGAACTCTGGTTGCAATAGAAATTATTGTTTACTTGGGATCCTACATTGAACTTGTGTGTGAAGTTCGAGGGATACTCATTAATGAGATGCGTTCTCTCCTCGTTGGACCTCTGATATTGTTCTTTGCATCCAATTGACGGATAATTCCATAAGGGCCAAATATTTAGTTTAGATTTCCTTTCTTGCAACTACATGCACCGATGTTTTCATGAATAAACTCACTAACTTAAGCAACTCACCTTAATAATAAAATTGTCAAGAGCGCTCCAACATATCTTTCATTTTAACAACATTTATCTTACCATTGGCACTAGTCTATAATACTTTCAATCTTTACTTTTCAATATTTACTTCAAGTACTTGCAATTTGATTATTTCTGTTTATCTTGAAGTATCTCATGGCTAAATTTATCTTATTTTGCTTGTGCTATCAATGAATATGCCATTTTGTGATTGATGAATTATATGTTGCTAGAGTAGATTTACTTGTATTGCTCTTGCTTCCATTAAATTCCTAGATTTATTTTGTGTTATAGATTACTTAGCCTTAGTCTATTTTCTTAGGGACCACCCCCCTTGGCTTCACTAGGAGTTGGCCTAGATAGAGGAGTTGAGTGTTGAGTGACAGTATCTCAACTCGAGACGTGTCCCCAAGGACACACCCAGTGGATTGAAGATTTCTTCCACGTGACCCAAGGTGTGTATTAGGCGACAACACTAATCATTATCGACTTTTTTAAGCATTGAGATAATTATTCTCTTAGTTCTCTCAGTGATGTCTCACTTTTGATTTATAGTTGTACATAAGATTAGTGTATGTGATACATGTTGAAGAGACTAGAGATTGATAGTTGCCTATAATGTGGTAAGAGTAGGGCATCTGGATTTCTTAGTTTTCCAAAGCTTGCTTGGCATTTGAAGTTGTAATATTGGAATTGTTCAAGGGATGGGTTAGAGTAAATTGAATGGAAGAAAGAAGCTTGCTTGTTGAACATGAGAATCATAGAGGCAAGAAAATTAATGCAGAAGAGGAGATATTTGGGATGCAACTATGGTCGTTTTGAGATGTAGAGGATAGATCATTAGAGAACAAAAATGTTGATGCCCAATAGTGTCGGAACAAACCATTTTGAATTAGGCTACCATCATATTAACAACAAAATTGATCATATACAAATCTAAAATAGAAAATGAAGTGAATTTTATGTTAATGTACATGAAAGACCAAAATAGGCCAAATGGACTAGAGAGTACAAAGAACATTTATAACACTTATAGCCAAAAAGAAAACAAAAGGGGAGGGCATGAAGTGAAAACAACAGTCCATAATTTGACTATGCTAAGTCAAACTATCAATGCCCTAACCACCTTGAGATTAATTATCTCAAGGTCTACATGTGGTTATAAAAGTATCTACCCATTACTAAATTGAGCACTAAGTTTCATTACATGTTGAATGCAATGTTGAAGGCACGCCTATAAAACACTAGCATTGCTCACGTTTAACAAGCTGTAAATGAGAATAAATAAATGAAGATTGTCATGACACCTTATAAGATCCCTTTAGTGGCTGCCATTTGTGATCCTTGAAAGGCGATCCACTATGCATGTGATCCTCTTGTTTGTTTTTTCTATTGCTTCGAGCTTGTTATCAATTAACTATAATTTTCTGTCATTTCTTATTTTTAGCAGTTCTATTTATAAACTTGAGTTTATTGGTTAGCTAGTGATTAGTCATTAGTGAGTTTTTGCATTTAAATAATGAGTTGAGCGCTTGGCATGTGTTGGTCTGTGTTTGCCACATAGAAAAGTGTGCTTGGTATGTTGGCATGTTGGCATGTGTATAGGTATTCTTGGCACATGTGGGGTGCATTTCTTGGGGAGTTACACTTTTCTATTCTTAGACATTTTTGAATGCATGGACACCTCTCTTATTCTATAAAAAGAGTTGGAGGGTGCATTAGGGAACGAGTAGTGGTTGCAATTATTCTTTCATTGTTAATGAGAAGCTATGCGATTTTTCTATGGATTTCTAATTTGTTTGTTTTGATTTGTATATTTAGTATTTATCATATCTATTAGAGATATAAGGCTTACTATGTAATGTTCATCTTTTGTATAAAGCAATCTATCCCACATTCATAAGTGGAAATRATTTGCTTAATGAACAATGATATGTAAGGAGGTAAACTYCTTTGTAATAGATGCACCAATTATTCATTGATAATATCATATGGTGTTATTGTGAGTATCTTTCTTTGAGCTTAGTTATGTGACTCAACCCTATCTAGGGTTTCCTCATTTAGTGATCTATTTCATTTTGTAATATGGTATTATAGCAGGAAGTTGTATCAAGAGTCTCGGGCTTTTGAAAGACAAGGTTTCCACTCTTGTGACTTTAATAGTCTGAGAGCCACTAAGTGCCACAATTCGAGGGTGTTTAGCAGCGGGTTCAGTCAGATCCGAGTTTTGTTGTTTTAGTCGTGATTTAATGTGGGATCCTTTTTAATTTTCTCAATTGAGGAAATGAGGGTTTTATTGTAGTATTATGGTGGATCTCTCAGATTTGTAGTATCTACAACTTTGGTTTGCGTAACTTTTTTTTGCATTCGTTGACAATTATTTTTGCCAGTGAAAAATATAAGATCTGATTAACCATAGAGATGTCGTTAGAGAAGTACTCAGGTTTCAATTTCCATATGTGGAAAGTGAAGATCCAGATGCAATTAATGAATAAAAACCTTTGGGGAATTGTTAAAGGAACCGAGGCAACACTTGTAGATCTGAACACGTTGATAGAATGGGAGAGTAGAGATGATAAGGCAAAAGCCATTATTGGCCTTACCCTCTCAAATTCAGAGCTACATCACGTAGATCTAGACAAATCATCCAAGGAGATCTTGGAAAATCTCAACAAGTTATTTGGGGCACAAGTAGTGAATGCAAAATTTTCCTTGAAATTATAGTTATTTAGCTTTAAGATGCCAGTTGAAGCCACCATGTCACGTCACGTCAACAATCTAAGATCTATTATCAAACATCTTGCAAAAGTCAAAGCAGTGGTTGATGAGGAGGATGCCAAGGTCATTCTCCTGAATAGTTTGCTGCCTAAATACACTAGTGCTATCTTTACCCTGTTAAATTTCCTTCAACCCTAGTCATGGCAATTAATTGCTAGTAAATCCTTGCAGAAATAAAATGAAGGTCTACTGAATAAAAGCACACAGAGTTTGCTAACTAGAAATTGCACTGGAATAAAACAAGAAACCAAAACACATGTATATAGATATTTTTGGGTAAATACCCCTGGAAAAACCTCTAAGGGAAAACCAACAACGAGATGATTTTATTATAGAAAATCAAGGCTCGCTTACCAGGATAATAGCCCATTGAGAAAAAGCAAACAACGAAACTTGGGCAGATTTCACCTGATGAAATCCTCTGCCCTCTTGCTGTCCTTGCCTGCTGCTCACCTGACTGTACAATCTCTGTACAGCCCATTCGTACGCTATACGTGCCCTCTCGTGGGATGTATGACCTGTTGCAGGTTGTACAAACTGTACGATTTTTGCTTGCGGGATGTACAACCCCTCCATAAAATCTCTCGACCTCTGCCTTGCTTGGTACAACCCGCTGGAAATTCCTTGGCCGTAGAAATTTTCTCTTGCTGAAACTGTACAGTGAAAGTTCTTCTCCATTCTATGAGTCATTGACTCTTTGCATAATGTGTGTCTTCTCCTTTCCCTTGGTTGCCTTTTATAAACTTGAGATGAGCCAAAACCCTAACCTCCAAAGTGATCAATGGTCGAGATTAAATCTCCATCACTTGAGATTAATGGCTAAGATTCATTTAATTAACTTAAATCACTAATGCCAAAAACTTAGGCATTTTATTTAAATTAACCTCCATTAATTCTAAATTGACATTCACTTTAATAATTAAATTATTAAAGTGAATTTCCAAGGTTTTGAGAGGTATTAATGACAACTTCCACATGTTAGACACAAACCAATGTGGAAGTACCTGTTCGAGCTACAAAACATCAACACTCCCTCTTAGCAAGGAAGGTACTTTTGGAAGAGCCACTTGGAATTGGCTGTCCCTCCAATCTTGGCATGATAACTTGCACATCATCCTGCACCATAGCATCTTGATAAACCTGACGGTTTGCTGCATCTTCAATGACGTTACTCCTTAGTGCTGAAGTTTGGAAACTTCTTTGGAGGCTTGCTGTAACACCTCGTTTTACCCCAAGTTTGTTTTTATGATTAAGACTTCATTAATTGTAATTGATGAACATTGTGATTGTGTTTTATGTTTAATGAAATTACCTACTAACTGACTGAAGGGAAGCATTGCAGTGTTGGCCATGATACCACAAGTGGGAATTGGTGAGGGGGATACTGGGAAGATTTTGTGAAGAAAATAGGAAGCTTGTCCAGGATCCCAACCCCTACCTGAATCACCTCGAATGACTAACCTGCCTGAAGTACCTTATTCTCCATGTTCACAAGAATGTTTGTTATTGGAGTCAGAGCCGATGGTTGGGTAGTTATGACTGCCTTCAGAAATGTACTTGGAAGAGTGACTCGATCGGTTGACGCTGTCAGCCAGGAGTATCTTGGAGGTGCCCCTTCGATTTGGGAGCTTGACCCCTGGGGATGCTTTTGACAAATTCAAGATGGGGAACCTGAGGAAGTAGGAGCGTTCGAGATCGAGTAAAGGCAAAGAAACACATACACAGGGACGAAAGGAGGAGATTACGAATGAGCAAGCGGCTCGAGAGAGAACACACAAGCCTGACCAGAGTAGAGAAAGAATTGGGAAGTTCCAGTGAGGAAAATAGGAAGCTTACCCTAGAAATCATGGTCGCCATTGGAATGAAGAATGCCCAAATCCATATTGGAGCAGAGAGGGCCATGGGTTGGTGCTTGTTGGAAATAAATCGACATTGATAAGGGGAGGGCACTGAGGGATCGTGTTGTGCTGAAGAGATTCCCTTGTGCAGAGGAAATCTAATTAGGAAGGCACCTGGTAAGCTCGTGGAGGCTCTGGACTTAGTGGGAGGAGGGAATTTTTGATGTTGCCAATGTGTTGAAGGAGAGTAACCTTAATGACCAAACCCTTGACATGAGAGCCAATTTGTGAGAGTCCCCTGGTGGTATCATGGCTTGACACGGGGTGGCTTGCTGTAGAAAGCAAAGGTACAACAGAGCCTATGGTTGGGTGGAAAGGCATTCACCCTTAGTCAGTTGGCATGTTGAAGCTAGACCTGAAACACATAAGTGTTCTGAATGTATTTAGCAAATATTTGTAAATGAAAATGAAGTTGCATTTTGTTCTTAAAAAGAAGCTTGACATGCTAAATGAATGCTACATTTTGAACTTTGTTTGTATAATGAGGTTCTTTCTAAAACTGATTGGTTATCAATCATGAATGTGTAAAGGGCTTGATGTGGAGGCTTGTAATCCTATGTTTTCCCCAAGCCGTTGAATGGAAAGCTTACATGATGAGGAAAAATTCACTTCGGGGGTCGTTGGGAGGTGCCACCTGTGTATAGAGGATTCGGGGGTTAAAACCTCGTAGACAATGCCAAGAAGGCAAAGAGTCTATTTGCCTTGAGTCGCCTTATAACCCTGTTTGAATCCCCTGCTTAAACCCTAAAGAATTCTTAGCCGTAGATTCAATGTGGAGAGTCGATCCCGATCCTTTGTTGGAGCTCTGAGCATTGGAGAAAGCCTTTTGGAAGGAGGTCCTTTCAGAAAAACCTATGACTAATGCTAGGTGAACTTCCTGATGGGAATGTCCTGAGTCAACCAGAGTTGTCAATTAACTCGGAGGTCAGATCGATGAGATATGGACCATAGATCTTGCTATGAGCCATTTCGCTAAGCTTGTCAAAGCACGACGTTCAAAAAGGTCCACGAAGAATGTGTGGAAGGAACTTCAGATGAAGAAATCTTGAAGGCGAAAGTTCGAATGGACTAGTGTTGTAGATCTGCCCAGTGGCTTAGTAGTCATCGATCTTGCTGTGGGTCTAGCCGACAAAGAACTCTGTTGGAATCGTGAGGTCGAATAATCGTTGAGTGGATTTGATATCCAAGAGAATCCTAACTGTTAAATCTGGGGATCCGATGACTGTCGGATCTGTTGGAAGACCCCAATTCAAAAAGAATTGCTCGGAAGGAACCACAAGGTTG
>SNQJ01S0037779.1:26410-49855 GCA_010110895.2 Picea sitchensis
AAACCTTTGATTATGTCACCATCACCATCCAAAACATTTGAGTGATATATGCACAGAGACCAATCCTTTGTTTGAGGGCTACCCTCAACTTCGTAAGTGGGATCTCCGTCAAAGGTGAAAAGGTCCATGTTCCATCCACGTTTTCCAATCTGTAAGTGTCAATATGCTGATCATCTGTATCTGAGGGCTCTTCTAGTGCTCCTCCGCTTCCAGGATCATGGAGCAGGTTGTCATCAAGATCCTCGAAAGGGTCATAACTCATAGTGTTTTCCTCTTGATGTGTAGGAGGAATAACAACTTGGATGTCTTCATCTAGGTCATTAAGTGAAAGCACTTCATCTTCATTAAATGCCTCCTTAGAATCTTCAAGATCCTCTTGGGAGGTTTCTTTATAAGCATGTTCTTCAAGCTCATCTGTGAGGGCTTGGTCTTCGGCGGATTCATGCAATAATTCTTTTACTTGGTTCATCAGCTTTTTAGCGGCTTTAATAGCAGCTCTTTCCCTTTTCATCTGCAAAATTTCCTTCCATGAGAAATGGAGAGGTTTGGGTTGATTCTAAGGTGCCATAGTCCCATCGACTAGAAGAACACTTCAAAGGAGTCTCTAGGGGAAAGCAAGGCTCATCAAAGGACGAAAAGGGGAAGCAGGGGAAAGGTAAGCAAGGGAAAGGTGGGTTCGGGAAATGGTGGAGTCGCCAGATAAACTTTGAACAAGGTTTGTCAAAAGGGTAGGTTCTTGGAGTGGAGTCGCTAGGCAAGCTTGGGGTGAAGGCTTTGGGAAAGAGACTTGCCAAAAGTGTCGTTTAGGGCATGAAGAGGATTCAAAATCCTCCCCGACAACGACGCCAAAATGTTATAGCACAAGTTGTAGGTTGGGCAAAGCCCGACCCAACCACAAAAGCAAGTGCTACAACTAGGGAATCCTACACCAATTGTCACCTTGATGTAGGTCCCACACTTCAAGGGTGACTAGGTCACTTTAGGAAGGCGATCCTGGTGACCCTAGGGGGAATGAGAAGGTTGAAGGGAAGTGTAAGGAGAAGTCCCCAGGAAGGTCAAGTGATGGAAGAAATGATTGGTTGAAAATGGTAAGTGAAGAGAGGTAAATGGATACCAAGCAAAGAGATAGTTGCTAGTGCACCTGTACTTGCTCGAGACACAAGAAAAGACACTTTTCCAGCCAAGTAAAGTAATGGATCAGCAAGTTAAGCTTGCTGTCTCTAAAATACAGCAGCATACAGGTTAGTAAATCAACAGTAGATTCAATCCAAATCAGTGAGTAAAAGGTCTATATTAGTCAGCAATGTCAGCAATAAAACTAGTAACCAATGTGGACCGAAAATAACACTTCAAGACTGAATAGAGATGGCTGTCATAAAAGTGAATTTCTGCAACAGTATATCAGCCTTATGGCTGTAGCATTCAATGGAGTACAACAACAAATCTGACCATCAAAAAGTGCCAAAAGCTAGCCCAATAGATGCACCTAGGTTAGTAAGTTAAACTAGCAAAGTTAGAGGGTTAGTCTTAATTTGCAGTAATGCCCAATTCTTGAAATTTCAACAGGAAGGTTCATTAGCAAATGAGCAGTCATTGTAATAATTCTTTCATTGTTAATGAGAAGTTATGTGATTCCTTATAGAGATTTTTAGCTTGCTGGTTTTTATTTGCAGATTTAGTATGTCAGATCACACTTTGTCATCTGCTGAATTGATATCAAATTTGGTATGCAGTGTCTACACTCATGATCCATATTTGTATGCTTCTAGTTTTTCAAAATATGATGTTTTTATTGGTCTTTCTTAATGTTTTCAGGTTCAATGGTAGAATAAAATCTTGAGTGCAGATCTGCGATTATTAATTAGAAAATTTAATGCCTCCTCTCCCATTGGAGATTAAATTGCTGTGATAATAAGATCCATCTACAGATCCCTCAATGCAGAACTGATTTATTAATCAAGTATAATGTCTTTGGGTCATGCACTTAAACACATCTTTGGATTTATTAATCAAGTATAACGTCTTTGGGTCATGCAGAAATGCACTTAAACACATCTTTGGGTCATTTTTCTGCAAGGTTATAATCTGGTCAAACATATACACGACACACATAATTGATATGCCTTTAATGCTGATTTGTTTGGATACACTTCTGCTGTCTTATATGTTATCAATGGCAGCAAACTGCAGTAATACAAAGGCATCTAAATCACATATGGACATGTTTGATCCTTGACATTGCAATAAATTATCATTGTTGTGGGTTGAGAAGCATCTTAATCAAACTATTGGCATATGATTTCTTTATGTGGATGGCATCTGAATGATAACTAAGACTCTAATCCTTAATGATGATCTAATGTATATGGTGAATGAATGACATAATCTTTTGAAATCTTATGGTTACATCTCATACATATGTGAATGAAACATCTTAGACATTTCATAAATTGAGCAAGTTCATTTTTGTTTATTTTCCAAGCATAATTACACAAGCACATTCATCTCATTTTTATATCACTAAAGGCTTGTTAATCTAGAAAACATCTTGCACGTGTTAAGTTATCTTTAATCATTAAAAGTGAGTTGGTAATGTTGCTAGTCAATCCAATGAGCTTGAGCGTAGACACCCCAGAGCTAGGGGACAGGTAGGATTTCGACCTGCTCATCAGACCATTGATCACATCTTTACCTTTTTGGCCATCATTGAGGAGGCACGACATCGGTCTTCGAAAGTCTATTGCTGCTCTGTAGATTTTTAGAAGGCTTTCGACTTTGTCTCGAGAGAAGGCTTGTTCCAAAGGTTCAGAGACATTGGCATCTCCCATACCCTATTGACTACCATCATGTACCTTTATGAGTTGGTCCTTGGTTGTCTTCGTACAGTTCAAAAGATGTCATATTTAATCAGGAGTACCATAAGAGTTAAACAGGGTTGCCCCTTGTCCCCCACATTGTCTGGGATTTATATTGATGAGCTAGAGGCCTTTCTCCATGAGCATATTTAGGACAATGACAAGTGTCTCCTCTACCAGAGTCTAATATCCATCTTTCTTTTCGCTGATGACGTGGTCCTCCTAGCCTCGTCTCCAATAGGATTACATAGACAATTAGATGCCCTAGCTCTCTTCTGCGACCTTCGGTAGTTATGTTCAACTTGGGTAAAACCAAGGTTATGATCTTCAATGGGTCAAAGAAGTCCACAGACCTTCATTTCTTCTTTAGAGGATAGGAGATCGAGATCACCAACGCCTACACGTACTTGGGAGTATGATTTTCAAGACCCCATTTCGGTTTGCGACTGACTCTCTAACCTCGGATTTCCAAGGGTTATGGGCCTTTAGCCCTTCTCGAAAGACAGTGTTTTTGCCACCTTTTTCAGGACATCTCATGCAAGACGTCTCTCATGGACTCCCTTATCCGAGCCACTGTTTTCCATGGCTCAGAGATTTGGGGGCCTTCCTTACTGGAGTTTGATTGGGCCTTAGTTGAGAGAGTCCAAACCTTTGTCCTCCGACGCATAATTATATGCAAGCAGACAATTCCTCATCACATCATCCAAGTAGAGTTTGGGGCTCGACCCTTTCGACTTGAGACAATGTTTGTATTGGTCACTATTCTACATTGCATTCGTGATTTAGATGACTCGGCGAACGGGTGAGATCGGTACTCGTACTTGGCTTATTTCTCTTCTAAGACCATTGCCCTTTCTTTCCCATTGGGCCATGCTCGAGGTTGGTTAGTAGGGGTTTCAGATCTTTAAGACTCTATGGGCATTCAGATTGATCGTCTCCCTTTGTTTTGGTATTCCTTGGATGCACCTAGCCATCGCCTATTGACCGGACATGTGCTGAACAAGATCATTAGAGATGACATTTATATGCAATTTATCCAGATTACTTCGGTTAACTCTACTGGTGGGTTATGCCCAAAGATGGCCTTTTACGCAGAGCATTTCCTGGAGCTTAGGGATGGGTTTATCGTTTGACCATACCATACATTTCACCACTAGGTACATGCTCTTCGCATTCCTCTACGCCAATTCAGAGTGTGCTCTCATAGACTTCGGGTAGAGATAGACCACCAGATCGATCGACTAGACAGGATCTGTTTGCTATGCAAACTATGTGAGGTCTAAACCGAGGAGCACTTCATTTTCCATTGCCGCATTTATTATGAGATCAGGGAGTGGTTTCATTGCTTATTGAGGGGGACTCAGACCCTCACAGGCTTCTTCAGGTATCTGGATCAACGATGTTTTGCCTTATACATATAGGAGGCCCTTTGGCTACGAGCCCATACTCTTCAGCCTCCTACGAGACCAAACCCTATTCGGTGGATCACCTCCTTCTTCACGGTGCTACCGATTTTTGCAGGATTTGTAGTTGTGCAAAACCCAACACAAGATCACCAAATCTTGCGTTACTATAGGAAATCCTACCACTGTCACCTTAGTAAGAAATCCCCTCAATTTAGTGATGGAGGAGGTCCACCACAAGGGAGGCTTTCGTGGTGACCTCAAGGGATCAAAGTAGCAAGTTTGATAGCCAAGCCTACCGCCCCCTCTCTTGATCTCTGAATTCAACGTCTAGGTCAAGAAGAAATAAGAGGTAAAAGATGGTTTGAGTACCAACCCGAAACAAGAACACTTTATAGCATTTATATAATCAATTCCAAGTACAAGTATGCAACTAATACCTCTTTAAGACACTGGACAACGAAAGATGCTATGGCTGTCATAAAATTGCAGCAGTTAACAGCAGTACAACAACAATAGATAAATTATAACAGCAGCAAGAAAGACACTTTAGAATTGCAACAATTTGCCATGAAAACTTAGCGTTTGCTCATTAGAACATTGTCCAACCATTAGATGCAATTTTTGGGTATGTTAGGCCACTATTTGAGAAATGTATGCAACAAATTAGTGTATGTTAGTATGTCTGTAGCAAAACTTTGCAACATCAGCAAGTATATTAGTGAATAGCTTAAGTTAGGCTCAATAAAGTTAGTAGAAAGCTTGAGAAAATGAAAATTGAGAGTTTGTTGATCACTTTCACCACAAGAGAGTGCTTAAATGATTAGTGCCTTAGGGCTATGGAGTCTTTTACAACAACAATACAATAGGATATGATAGTAGCATGATCTAAGACGTAAGGTTTGAAATCTAAGGTGCTAGCACATAAGGGCCTTAGATTTCAAGCCTTGAAGAGAAGGATTGCTAGAGTGCAAGCACTTTTGGGTACTAATAACCTTTTCTCCCTTCTTAAGTTCTTCAAATATGTCCCTATCAAGAGTCTAGAATCGAACTCCTAAAGTGCTAACACTTTCGGGCTTCAAGAGCTTAACCCTAGGTAGGATTTCCTTCACAAATTATGGATGAAATTATCCTTGTGAGAAGAGGAAGCACTTATGCTCCTCTCTTCGGGTTTTACCATGCAAAATCTTGAATATGATCAAGTAAAATTTACCATAAACATTCAATAAGATGAAATGAAATTGCATAAATTTACTTACTTCACCAAGATAAGACAAGAGAAAACCCTAACTGCAACAAATTCATCCAAAAAATCAGCAAAGAATGATCCACACTTTCCCTCCAAGAAATAGCGCATGAGTAAAAAGAGCCAATAAACCCAATAGGGCAAAAATTTCAGACTTGTCTCTCACTTAGGTGAGAAAATTATGATGATAAAATGAAATGTCAAGGAGGTTTATTTATATGGAACCTCCTTGACCTATTTGTCGACTTAGAATTTTCAACATTAAAATATAAGAGGGACGACCTCTTCAATTTACCCTTTCAATTTACAAAAGTAAATTTTACATAAAATAAAACCCTAAAGAGGGTGATGTCATGCCCTAGTAAGGTGATGCTAGGCTCATGAGAGGAATCTCAAGTCTGAAAAGGTGGAACGTTGGGCCTCCAAAGGCCATATGTCCCTCTCTCAAGTGTCGGGGTCCATGCTACATGCTTCCTCCATCAATCCATCAAGTAATTCATCAAATCCTATCCCCTAGGTGATGTCATCGACTAGGAGGGTGATGTCTAGGCCTTCAAAGACCAACATTCAAGTGGAGAACGGTGGAGTCTCATCCTCTAGCCATGCCATGATGCCTCCAAAGACAATGCCCTCCATCATCAAGGTGCAACGATCATCATCAAATGGTGCCCCAGAAGTGGGGTCTAGCATCCATCCTGTGAGCAAGGTCCTGCAAAGACAAACAAGTACGCCCTCCAAGGGTCCACAAGTCATATGAATCGTGCCAGGTAAGCCATATCTAATAAGAGAACCACCCAAACATGTGCATCAAACCCCCCTTTTGAAACTAAACAAATGGTCAAAAAAATAAAATGTGCTTAATTTAGGTATGGGAGGGGTGTCAATGTGCCTTATTGGGTTAGCCAATCCCCAAGTCAAGGTGTTTCCCAAGGAGAACCTATCTAAGTCATGTAGTGATTGTGAGATGGATTTGGGGCAAGACTTCTAGGCATGGGGTTCTTGACCTACAATGGTTCGTATTGTCTCATTTATGGGTGCCTTTGTAGAGGGTGTGTTGCCCTTCGTCTGCAATGCAACATTTTTCCAAGCCCCTTTATTGCCATTAATTGATTAAGGTCCAAAACATTGAGTACTATGTGCGATGGAAAGTAAAGAGTATTGCAATGCCGCTTGAAGCTAGAAACACATAGAGTGGCATATGCAATGGAAAGTAAGGGACATCACAACATGCATTTTCTCAACAAGTGGGACATTTATTAATTATGTGATTTTTTTTGTAGGTCCTTCATTTTTTGGAGAAGCGTTTTATTGTTTCCAGGACTTGAGGGCGAGCATCTAGAAGGATACTATTGGCTTTTATCTTTTTCCAGCCACAACATCTCTAGGCCTTTAGCCCCTTCTTCCCATGAAATGAGGTATAATCCCTTCTTGGGTCAATGAACCCAGTAACCCAAAAGGTAAGGAGACGAATGGAACAAGGATGGAAGGTGGTAAGTATGGATGGGAATGGTACAATGACCCTTCAAGGGACTACACAATAGCAACCCTTTCCTGAGGGTGACCAACTTGCTAGGACACAATGACAACCACCAAGGTGAAATTAGGCAAAAAGTATAATTTCCAAGCAAACGTTTCATAATCAAGAAAGGATTCTTTGCAACATGTTCAAATGCTTCAAATATTAAAGTGACACTTACCATGACACCAAACTTGTTACTTCATGGAGCAAGACCTGTTGTCCTCTGGGACCAAGCTGATGTAGTAGATGTTGCTCTGCTGTCAATGATGAGTGGTGATCAACATGAATAGGAGGGACCCTTTGGGCTTTGCTGCTCAATTTGACTCTTGACACTCAATGTCTGCTACCTGTGGGCCTCAAAACATAATTCCCTTAGTTACCCCTAGACTACGGGGTACCACTACCCTCAAGAAGGGGCACTAAGAGACAAACCGACACAAGCGCAACCCCAGACTCCAGATTAGTGCGGACTTGTAGTACCTTCCCTTGTCCCACAAGATCTCATTGATGTGACCAGATCAGATCCTTTCCCATGAGATGGATGAGATCCCCCATACCTCGTAAGTGCACTACTTGTACCAGTCAACAACGTAGCTGACGATCCATGCATCCCACTAGTTTCTCCTTGAGACACTTGAGTATACTTAGCTTTCTTCATTCGGCCTCGGATGGTAGGAGAGATGGTTCCCTTCCATGACATACCTATTTCCTTTCTTCTGGTACTGTTATCCCCCATCCTAGGGATAACTAAAGAGATCATGTCTCGAGGCCCATAGGTCCTAGACATGGAGTGCTGAGAGCTGAATGACTTGAGCATGGTGCTAGAGGGTCCCTCTTTTTTTCAGTGCAACCATCTATCATCATCAACAATATCCATCCCACCAGCCTGGTCCCGAAGCAGCAGTAAGTCTTGCTCCATGAGCTAATGAGTCCGGGTATCATGGTATGTGTCACTCTGATTGTTGAAGCACTTGAATATGTTGCATTGATTTCTCCTTCATTTCATAACGTTTGCTTTGAAATTATGCTCTTTAACTTGTTCATACCTGGAAGGGTGACATGATGCCCTAGTAAGTTGATCTCCCTTTAGGATGGGTTGCCATTGGGTGGGTCTATGAAAGGTCATCGTCCATTTCCTCCATACTTACCACTTTACATGTTTACTACTCTCACTTTCCCCTACCATTGTTCGGGTATTGGGTTTGCCACACTAGGAAGGGTTGTACCTTGCCTTGTGGGAAGAAGGGGCTAAAGGCCCATAGGGTAAAAGTAGCTGGCAAGAGTTAAAAGCCAAAAATGAAACCTTTGAGATGCTTCGACCAGGGATTCCCGAGAAAGCAGTAAAAGGTTTCTCAGAAGAAAAGGGAACCCATAAGATAAATAAACACTCAAGGTATCAGTTGGTGGATGGGAGGTCTCATCATGGGCCGACCTATTATGACCATGGGCATGTAGCGGTATGACACTACCATCTATCTGGTCACTACACCAGGGCAGTGGCTCTTGGTGGCATAGCCAAGAGAAAGGGGGTCTCATCACGAGCCAACCTTCTCATCTCCGTGAAATGCTTATGGGTAACACTGTCACCTTTGGTCACCAAGCCAGGGCAGTGTACCTCAACTCTTCCCTTGAAGCATAAAAGAAAAAGACAAAAAACAATAAAACTAAGAATAAAAGGGATTGAATGGGCTAGGAAAGAATGACATCTATGACAAGGTGCAACTCGCTCTCTACAAAGGCACCCACAAGTAAGACTTACATTTCCCTGTTATCACTACACCCATGTCCAAACACTGACCCCGTGCCACCTCACACACTCTTACATGACCTAGATTGGTTCTCAACTGGGAAACACCCCAAACTTGAGGAGGATTAGCCCAATAGGACACCCTGAGACCTTCTCCAAACCTGACTTGTTAAATTGCATAATGTCTTTGAGCATTTGTTTGGGTAAAGGGGGGTTTGATGCACATGTTTGGGTAATTTGATTATTAGATGTGATTGACATTGCTATGATCCCTGTGACTTATGGACCCCTGGAGGGCGTACTTGTTGTTGCTGCAGGAATTTGCCCGATGGACAGGTACATATGGGGGAATGATTAGCTCAGACCTGCATGGGGCTGAAAGCCCACAGATGGATGTTTTGACCCCAACCAGGGGCAGAGAGACACCAGAGACTTGCACCAGGAAGAAAGGATGTTGCCCTTGAGACACTCTGGCAGACCTAGACCTAGGGGGATCTTCCTCTTCCACCTGGGGGTTGACCCTTGAGAGCCCATGATGTCATCATTACAACCCTGGACGTCATCCAGAGCTAGGGTTTGCATTTATGAGGGCAGTTGTGTGCTGGTTAGCACGTGTGGCATCATCTAGGGCCTTTGGAGGCCAAACGTTCTACATATGGGCCCAACGGTCCACCCTAGGGGCTCAACGTCACCCTAGAAGGGCATGACGTCACCCTTGGAGCTGATTTTAGGGTTTAATTACCTTCATTTATTTAAAAACTGGATTTTTGATGTAATTTGGCTAGGTCGGCCTTTTTATGACCTAATTTTAATTAAAGGTCATTGATATTGTATAAGTAGAGAGAAAGTTCTCTCTTTTTTTCATCATGACTCATCACACAAGTGCTGTGGTTTGAAATTCAGCCCTCTTTAAGGGTTATTGGCTGAAAACTTGTGCTATTTTGAGGTTACGTGGCTTTTTAAGGAGGTGCGCACTAGCTTTTTTCTTGGATTATTTGGCTTGGTGAACTTATCAAAGCATTTCTCTTGGCAAATTGTGGCTTGATGCATGATTATTCTTGGTATAAGTAAGTAAACATTTGTTATTAGTCATCTTTTATGGTTGCAGGTCTATTTTGCTTGCTTGTATATGGAAGATTATGAAATTGCATGCTAAAACCCTAAGTGTGGAGAACTAAGTCATTTACTTCTTCATTCTTTGTTTGTCAAGCTTCCTTTCCTTGTCTTACCTCTAGAAACCTAAGCCTAGCTTTCTAGAGGTGTTGACCTAGACTCTCCTAGGAACCTAACCCTAGCTTCCTAAGGTGACGTCACACTTCTAAGACCAAGGAAGAGGGACGCGCTTGGGCCTAGCAAGGCTACTCTCTAGCACTTTTCCTCCACTAGGTCTGAGGATAGGGGGACTAAGGTCATTACTCCTCCCTACCTCCAAGATCTTACTCTTGACATCTTTAGCTCAAGGAGGCAAGAACCGTAAGGGCCTAGCTTGCGCTGCACCTGTAGAGGCTTCTTGCTCAAAAGAAAGTTGTTGGAGGACTAAAGCATTACTTCTCCACAATCTTTTCTCTTGACCTTGACCTTAGATCCTTTGCCATTTCCTCCTCATAAAGATAAACACCATCCTTGGACTCCCTTTTACCCAACACAAGGCACTAGTCGAAACCCTAGGTCTCAAACCCGAAGGGCTAAAACCTTCAAACAACCTCTTTAAACTATTCAAACGACCTCTTCTACTAACCTACTTTTGTTGTAAGGATCAACTCCTCTGGGACTTGACTTTGTCATCCGCTAACCTTTCCTTGTTGCATGACCAAACTCCTCGTGGACTTTTGTCATTTGCAATTCTAACCCTAACCTATAACCACCTAGTTTTGAATTCTTCCCTATTCTTCAAGCTAGCCTGCACATAGAACTAATCTTGCTATAACCACTTGGACTTAGACTCTTCATTAGACTTTGAGTTATTGGTTATGCGTTGCATTTACTTTTCTTTCTAGCACTTGACAACCTATTATCAATTTCATAGATTGTTCTTGTTGTCAAAGCCTTGCTGGAGTTATTGTAGTCGATAGCCCTTTATTACTTCATTAATTACTTTGAGGCATACTTGTTATCATCTAGTGCTATTATTTTGTACTTGCCATCAATTGTTTAAGTATAACATCATTTATTATTACACTCGCTGGGCTATCTGATTTATTCAGTCTTGATTGAAGCAACATTATCATTTGAATACTTGCTTGTGCCTTCTCTACTAGTAAACAACTCTTTGCAAGTCACCAACTCTTTTAGGCTTCATCGTCCAAGACTTAAACTCAAAGGTGGCCAGTGAGCGGGGAGGAATCTACACTTGACCCTAGTTATTCACACCCTTTAGTCACCGGGGACGTCTCCCCTAGGGTGGCCTTGTGCTTTCCCCTAAAGAGAAAGGGATCTCCTATTGTGGTGACAATGGTAGGTTATTCCCAGTTACGTCAATTTGATCTACTTGCTTTGGGCAAAGTACAAATTGCGCGATAACAGGTACCTCTTGTCCTTGGATCTCCTACGATATATCCCATCATCAGAGCAGGTTTCTAAGCTCGAGGTCGAGGGTTGTTCATGCCTCAGAGTAGATCTCACTCTCCACTACTCTACCTTGTTGCACTTTACTTTCTGGATCTCGCCTTTTATGGGAGACCTTTCGGTACTCCTGCATTGTATTAACATCATTGTAGTCAACAATCCCTTTGACCTACTTTTGTGGTCATTAGTTCGACATTAATAGAATTATCCTTATCCTTATCCTTATCTCCATTGTTACAACTGATTGGGATAGATAGACCTTAGGGATTGTCCCCTAGGCTACGATAGTTTTTTTCTTAGTTTGAAGTGTGGGGCAAGGCTATCGAGGTGGCAGTGGGTAGCTTGCATGTAGTGCTTTCATGATCTCCCGTCGAGGTTAGGACTTTTCCTCTTAGGGTAGAGTTTGAGCGTTAACAAAGTCAATTCTTTTGAGGGATTGGCTAGCCCTCGATAGCTTAGGTTCAAAAAAATCATTGGGGCATTTGCTCTAAGGGATCCAAACAACGACAATTGTTTTCCACTTTTAAGTTCAAAATTTGCTTCTTGTGCCAAAGAAATATAGGTTTTTCTTCCTCTTTGGGAAGCTTTTGATTCCTTTTCTTCTAAAAATATCAAGGCCACCTCTACCCCATTTGGAAAAATTGAAGAACCTCTATCTCTTGGCATGAGGTTGTATTTTGTTAACTCCGAAGATTGAGCTTCGCAATGGGCTCCCAGGTCCCCTTGTTCCTTGGTTGAATTTACAGATTTTCCAGATGAGGACACCTCACCGATTTGAGACCCTCCTCACCCTTTCAAAGGTATAAGGGAAGGAGGCTTAGGAATTTTTATCTGAGATAGACTGGGGAGGAAGTCACTGATTTGTTCCTCTTAATTCTTGGAATCTTAAGCCAAGACCCAAAAAACAAATTTTTGGAGTATTTTAATTCTAGACTTAATTGATACTTCTGAGTTTTTGTTTCTGGTCTTTTCAGTGGACAAAATCTGTGACACCTGCAGGATTGTGTCCATCAATTCTTTTGCTTTCGGTAGAGAGGATCCCTTTGTACTAGTTATGTTGTTTGAATTGTCCTAGTATAGCTCCAATGAAACCTGACCCAGTGAAACATGTTAAATTTATAGCAGTTGCAAGAGCCATTCTCCAGGAGGATGGCAAAGACCCTAGCTGAGATCTAGGGCCCCTCAAGTGCACCCCTGGGGTTTCTTGGTCTGGGACCAAGCAGCTAAAGCCCCTAGACATGTCTAGGGCCCCTGGAAAAGTCCAGGGTATCCATGCCTGGGGCATGGGTTGATCCTTGGTCCTGTACCTTGGTGGATAAGACACTTGAGAGGGCCCCCAGTATACGATTGGGGTTCTTGGTCTAGAACCAAGCAGTTAAAGCCCCTAGATAAGCCTAGGGCCCCTGGACATAGTCCAGGGTACCCATGCTTGTGTAAGTTTAGGGCCCCCTCGGATAGTTCTAGGGTACCCATGCTTGTGGCATGGGCTGATCCTTGTTCTTGGACCTTGGTGGATAAGACCCTGTAAACGTCCTTTTAGCTACTTGATTCTCGAACAAGTATTTTGTTGGTGTATGACCTTCCCTTAAGAAGGATGACCAATGAGGGATAAGTCCCATATGCAATGATGTTAAAGTAATAAGATCACCATGAAAATGAATGAACGAGGCATTGCCACCTTGTAAGTCTCCCAACCCCTCTCCCCACCCTTGCTTGTGTGTGTTTTGGGGTTTTATGTTATTTTTGTTTTAAAGGGTTAATTAAAAGTTTAAATTAAATGTTTATTACATCAGTTTTAAATTCATTTAATTTAAACATGTTATATTAATTATTTTTTAATTCTAATTCTATAGTTTTATTACCCTAGCCTAAACTATAAATTGAACCCCCTACCCCTCATTACACACTTGTTATCTTATGCTATTGTGCTCCTAAAGTCTAAAGATTTGTCTCCTTTGCTATGGCCCCATTCTGTTGGTATAGTGTCTCCTTGCTGCAGCCTCTTCTATTTGCTTTTGCAGAGGTTGTATGTAGTGCTGCGGCTCCTTGTGGGGACTGTGAGGTGAGTACAGTCCTCCTTCTATTGCTGTAGGGTTGCTGACTGCAGTGCAACCTCTCTTATTCTGCTGTGGTGAGCCTATAGGGTGCGGCCCTTCTTGTTTTGTTGTGGTAAGCCTGTGTGGAGTGCGACCTTCTCCTACTGCTGTGTGTGGCTGGTTGATACAGCCCTCTCTCCATCTGCTGTGTGAGCTGTCTGAGGTGCAGCCTCTACTTCCGCTGTTGTCTGAGGTGCGGCCTCCTCCAATTTGCTGCTGTGTGGAGTGTGACTTGTCCTATCCACAGCCGTGTGGGCTGACTGTGCTGTGGCCCCTTCAAATCACTGTTGTGATGTGATCTAGAGTGCCGCCCTCTCTTCTACTGCGAAGTGTCTACTGTTCCATCCAAACTGTGACCTCCTTCCTTGCCTTTGGTTCTCTTCAGTGAGGGTTTTGTTCATAGAAAATGCTGTGTGAGGGTTTGACAGTGGAAAGTCTTTGTGGCCCTATCCCCATTTGTGATTATGCTCAGACAAAATTCAGAATCAGAGATCCAACCTATATGGTGGATCTATGACCTGGACTTTGCCTGAGCATAATTTCATGTTTGTTCTGCATCTCTTTTGGTGGCTGTGATTTCTTCAAAGGTAAGGTTTAAGGATAAGATAAGCCATTCTATTAACTACATTCAGATCTGAACCTTGTTTTGATTTCAGTACTGTTTGATCTATCTAGATTTGTGTTTCAGTATTGACAACTATTGGATCAAAACTGTATATTGAGTTTACCTTTCTGTTTCTACAGTTTGATTGATTGTTTAATGATCAGATTGTTTTGAGTTTAGATCTGTATATCTTTATTTAAGTTTGAGTTCAGATCTGTACTACAGTCTTACTCTTTATCTATATCATCAGAACTCCTAGATCTGTACACTGTTTAGGTAGTGAAGATTGATGTCTGAACTGTAGATCTAGTTGTTATACTCATTAAAATTTAAAAGATACTACTGTCATGCTTCACTGCCCAAATTCTAACATAAATTCCCGATAATAGTAAATGCAACAATGGCCATTAGCTCATAAAATTGTGCTTTATTATTGTTAATTTCCTATATCTCAACAACAGAAACTAAATGCCAATAATTTGTTGAACTCAGAAATTATACTTGCTGTAATAACTTCAGAAATTATGCATTTAATCTACAACTAAGTTATTTAACCAGAAATAAACAGCAGAAGCATATTCAGAAACCAAACACAAGATTAGACAACACCAGAAAATACCCTGGAAACCCCAATGTGGGGAAAACCAGCAAAGAGGGGCTTCTATTCTGGGCTTTCAAGAGAATTTACAGCAGCAGAAAATTAGAAATTTCTTACATAAATTTCTTCAGCAAGTTTCGTCTTTTCCCTCAGCAAAAACAACCCAACAAATTTGCTGTATGGCCGAGCACACTTAGGCCCTGTATGACCTAGGTACGGCCCATGTATGACTTGTACGGCTTGTATGACCGCTCTGTTAGCTGGTTGGTACGACCTGTGTACGGCCTCTGGCTGGCTGAATAAATTCGGTCTTGATTCGACCTCTTGCTCCCTGCTCAAAGCGCCCTGGAATCGGCCTCCTGAAATTTGCTGAATGTGGCCTGAGTTCGGCCTTTCTCTGCTGCCAAGTATGGCCCTGAAATCGACCTCCACTGGCTGCCCAAGTCTGGCCCAGAACTCGCTCTCTGCCTCAGCAGCTCACCCTCTCCTTCTCTTTCCCAAGTGTCACAAAATGAGAATGTCTCCTCTCACTCTCATCCCCTCAATTTATCTTTCTAACAACCACCTTTCTGCGTTAAGATGTGTGCCCAAATCGGCCTGTTATCGCACAATCTGTACTTGTCCAAAGCCCAAGGCAAGTAAAACTAGATTGGCGTAACAAGGGGGTAATCCTATCACTGCCACCTCAATAGGATACCCTTTTCTGTTTAGGAGAAGGATAAATCCACTCCAAGGGTGACGTGCCAAGACCTAGTGGTTTGATGAAGGGAAAAGGATAAGGCAAACCACCCCTCTCTAGGTCACTCACATCAGACTTATGCCTTGAAGGATGAAGCAAAAAGGGTAAAATAAGGTGTACCTGCCCTTAACCAAGACAACAATCAAACCTTATGGCAGTCTACAAGCGACAAGTGATATTAATGCTTCAACAAGACATTAAATTCATAAATACTAGCAGTCAATGTATGCAGCAAATAACAACAACAAATAAGTGATAACAGCTGCAATATATTCCAGAAAATGCACTTGTATAGACAATGAAATGTAACACTCTAACTCTTGAATGATAGTACTATGTCACATGCAAATTCTGAACTGATTTAGCTAGCAAACAAGTTTCAAAAGGTTGCTAGAAGATGGCTGTAGCAACTGTTATAACAGCAGCAAGTTATAAGTTAGTAGTTCTAGACTACATTAGTGGGTTAGTTTAGGTTAGTAGGGTAAGTAGAAGTTTGAGTTCAGATTGATGTTTTTGTCAAGGAGGTGAGAATGAAGACTAGTGCCTTCAAGAGGGTAATGGAGTCAAGTATGGCGGCTGTCCCTTAAGGCTGATAACAAATGATTATGCTTAAGTCTAAGAGGGAAAAGAAGCCTAGGTTGAGTAGTACCTTAAGTCCTCCTAGGTTCTAGACTTTGAGAGGGGGGTGGCTAGGGTGTAGGCTCTTCTAAGCCCTAGCGCCTCCCTCTTCCTAGACTTCTTTGGGAGTAAAATGTTATGCAACAATAACTTGATCACAACCTCTAAAGTGCTAGCACTTTAGGGCTTTAGAGGTTTAACAAATTACTAGATCAATTTAATGAAGCTTGGCAAATATAAAACAAGGAAGTAATACCTTAAGTTCCTTAACTTCTAGCATTAATTAGGCATGCAATTTCATAATCTTATATGAGCAAGTAAACCATACCATAACCATTCAAATAAATGACAAAAGCAAAATTTACTTGCACCAAGAATAATCATGCAAAACAACACTAGATTGCCATAAAACTTCATAAATTTAATCCAAGTTACCAAAACAAGCCTCCAAGAGATATGCGCCTCACTTTTTCAGCCAAGTAACCCTCAAGAGAGCGAAAATTTCAGTCCTCTTGTCTCCAAACGACAAGTTATGATCCAAAATGAATGTATTTTGTGTCCATTTATACAAAATTATGACCTTTAATTAACTTTTAGGTCAAAAACAAGGCCGTCCCTGGGCAATTTATAACAAAAAATATTTTTTTACATAAATGCAGGATAAAACCCTAAGAAGGGCGACGTCTTGGTCTTCTAAGGTGACATTGAGCCCCATGTGTGGAACGTTGAGCAAGAAAAGTGTAGCACTAGGGGTCCAAAGTCCTCAAATCACGCCCACACATGCCACAAGCCTCATCAATGCCTCCAAAATATCAAAACCTTAGCCTTGGGTGACGTCTAGGGCTATAATGGTGACGTCTAGGGCCTCTAAGGGCTAACGTCCAGGTGGGAAAAGCTGGGAAACCTGCACCTAGACCTGCCAAAGTGCCTCCAAAGGCAACAACTTCCTTCTTTATGGTACAAGCCAACAATCTCTGTCATGCCCCTTGCATGGGGTCTCAACATCCATATGTGGGCTTCAGGCCCTCATGAAGGTCCGAACTAGTCATCTCCTCATGAATATCTGTCCACCGGGAAAAGTCCTGTAAAGACAACAAGTATGCCCTCCAGGGGTCCATGAGTTGCAAGTATCATAGCAAGTAAATCACATATAATAATTAAAGCACTCGAACATGTGCATCAAAACCCCCTAACCCAAAAAAATGCTCAAAGACGTTATACAACTTGCCAAATTTAGGTTTGGAGAGGGTCTCATGATGTCCTATTGGGTCAATATCGCCTAAGTCTAGGGTGTTTCCTAGGTGGAACCAATCCTAGTCATGTGTGTGTATGAGATGACATGGGGTATACCATTGGGCATGGGGTTCATATGATGCGAGGGATTGTAGAGTCTTACCTATGGGCGCCTTTGTGGAGGGTGAGCTGCACCTTGACATTAATGCAATTGTTTCCAAGCCCATTTATTGCCATTTTCATTTTTTAGCTTTTCTTTTTATTCTCTTTTTATTCTTCAAGAAACTAGTTGAAGGCCACTATCCTAGCTTGGTGACTAGGCGTGACATTGGCATTCACAAACACTTCACGGAAATGAGAAGGCTGGCTCATGATGAGACCCCCTTTCTCTTAGTTATGCAACCAAGAGCCACTACCTTGGCTTGGTGACCAAATAATGGTAGTGTCATACCGCTACATGTTTATGATCATGATAGGCCAGCTCGTGATGAGACCTCCTATCCAACAACCTATCCCTTGAGTATTTTAATTTATTTTTGTGGGTCCCCTTTTCTTACTAAGAAGCGTTTCACTACTTTCTCGGGAATCCCTGGGCGAAGCATCTCAAAGGTTCATAATTGGATTTTAACTCTTGCCAGCTACTTTTACCCTCTGGGCCTTTAGCCCCTTCTTCCCATGAGGCGAGGTACAAACCCTTTATGGTTTAATTCATCCCAATGCCCAAGAGATAGGGAGGTGGAAGGAATAAGGATGGAAAGTGGTAAGTATGGTGGAAACGGACGGTGACTCTTCAAGGAACCACCTAGTAGCAACCTATCCTAAGGGGAACTAACTTACTAGGGCACCATGTCAGCCTCCCAGGTTTAAATGAAGTAAAGAGCATAAAGTCCAAGCAAATGTTTTGAAATCAAGAAAGATTCAATACAACATATTCAAGTGCTTCAAATATCGGAGTGATACATACCATGATACCTAGACTCATTACATCATGGAGCAAGACCCGTTGCCTGTTGGGATCAGGTCGGTGTGATGGACACTGCTGCTGGCAATGTGTAGACTGCATTGAAGAAAAGAGGGGCCCTCCGGGGCCCTGCTTAGATCATTTGGCTCTCAGTACTCCATGTTTGGAACCTGTGGACCTCGAGACATGATCTCCTTAGTTATCCCTAGGCTAGGGGATAACACGACCCTCAATGGGTCAGATTGAGGCGCCCTTCCTTGGTTGGACTCCACACTCCACTAAGTAGTGCACCCCACTAGATAGGGCCCCATAAACCACTCAAAACTGATTTTTTGCTAAACTCCTAAGTTAGACTTACGCAAAATATAAATTAGCTGATTTGGGTATGTTAATGTGTCCATCAACATGCCTAGGACACTTAATCCCATCCTGAGACACCTTTTGAGCTACAGAAACTAACAATTATTTGCTATTCAAATAAGCAAGCAGGTTACAATAGAACTTTCTAAACTAAGTTCCGAAATGCATAAATCCCATCGCATTTGGCATTGGGATCAATTGGTCTCTCTTTTCACGACGAGGATGGATAGATTGGATATTTCACTGGGTTAGTTTCATTGGAGCTATGCTAGGCCATAGTCCCCTTGTTTGTTTTGATGTTTTGGTCGCTCTAGGAGGTATTTTCCTCCTAGACAACTTTTCTTAGAGAAGAAGAAGATTCCAAGAAGTCAAAGGAAGACCATTGAACAATTGAAGAACACCCCAGAAAAGAATAAAGTAAAATAGAACACCACAAAAGAGAAGTCGGCCCACAGGAAATAATAATAAAGTGGAAATATAATTTCCAGGAAGAGAAGTCAGCCCACAGGAAATAATAATAAAGTGGAAATATAATTTCCAGGAAGAGAAGTCGGCCCACAGAAATAATAAAGACCCAGAATGAGAAATCGGCCCCAGACAAGCGCCCAGATTAGTAAAAATACTAATCTGGGTCAGTTCATTTGTACAGTCAGACAACTCTCCTTTTGCAGTGCGCACTAGGTAGTTGTAGCTACACCTACAACTGTAGTTTCACTATTTCTGGTTTCTGGTTCTCTTAGAAAGTGCGCCCAACTTGGGGAAGAATATTCTTGGTGTTTCTTGGTGATCTCTCTTGTGCACTAACTGTTATCCCCATTTTGTGGATAACTAAGGAGATTATGTCTCGAGGCCCTCAGGTTGCAGATATAGAGTGTCGGGAGACTAAATGACCAACAATACCCTTTTGCACAGATGGAAAACCCACTCACCACCTTAGATAGTCAGTTTTGCAGATGGCATCCACCACGACAGCTAGCTTCCGGAAGGTGGTGGGCCTTGCTCCATGAGGTACAAGTCAGTATTATGGTGAGCATCATTTCAATATTTAAGCCATTTGATTATGTTGTATCTTAGATTTCTCTAGATTTCACGATATGTGCTTGGACATTATGCCTTTTGCCCTGCTTCACCTTGGTGGTTGACATTGTGCCCTAGTAAGTGGTTTTCTTTCGGGATGGGTTTGCTACAGAGAACTCTCTTAATGAGCCATCGTATCGTTCCCAACCATACTTACCACTTTCCATCATTGTTCCTCTCCGTTTCCTTATCTCTTGGGATTTTAGGTTGTATTGGCCCAAGAAGGGGTTGTTCCTCATTCTATGGGAAGAAGGGGCTAAAGGCCCAGAGGGGTTGGTGTTGCGTAAAAGATAAAATCCTTATATAAACCTTCCAGATGCTTCGCCCACGGATCACCCAAGAAAGCAATCAATCACTTATCTATGAATAAAGGGGACCCACAATATAATAAAGAATGCTTAAAAGGTTTGTTGAAGGATAGGTCTCATCACAAGTCGACATATCACATCCATGGATATCTAGTGGTATGACATTGTCATCATCTGGTCACCAAATTGGGGCAATGGCTCTCAGTTGCATGGCTGAGAGAAAGGGTGTCTCATCATGAGCCAACCTTCTCATTTCCATTAGGTGTTTGTGGGTGACATTGCCATCATTTGGTCACCACGCTAGGGAAATTACCTTCAACCTCTCCTTATGCTATATTGAAAGAAAATAAAGAAAGAAAGATAAAAGGCAATTGATGGGCTTGGAAAAAGTGCATTGCGGACGAAGGTACTACACACCCTCTACAAAGGCACCCATGAATGAGACACTACGACCCCTTGTATATCATGAGCCCTATGCTCATTGAGTCTTGACTCCAACCACTTCATCCACTTTACATGGCTTAGAGAGAGATCTCTTGGAATCTCTCCTTGACCTAGGGCAAGACCTACCCAATAGGACACCTCGTCAACCCTCCCATATTCAAGCTTAACAAGTTGCATAGTGTCTTTGAGCTGTTAATTGTTTGATATAACGATCTTTGATGCACATGTTTAGATGGCTTATTTATTGATTGGATTCACTTATCATGATGTTATGACTTGATATCCTTGGAGGGCGTGCTCATTTGTCTTTGCGGGACCTCGTTGGTGGACACTTTTGGGAGAACAAGCCTAACTTGGGGCCATGGGGCTAAAAGCCTACAGGTTGGATGCCAGGGGCCCACATGCCAGATGAGAGAGATCAGACTTGGACGACCTTGATGATGACCTGTACAACCTAGCCCAACCCTTACTTGCTAAACGATTTGCTCAGGAGGGGCAAAACGTTCTACTTTTGAGCTTGACGTCATCTTTTGGGGCTAGGGCATGGTGGTGAGGTGCCACTCTTTTGACACATGGACGTTTGAGGAGGAGAAAGGTCTTCACCATGATGAGAGTGCTTAGATGCTTGACATGTGACCTTTGGAGGCCTATCCAAGCTTCTCCAACACCAACGACTTCTTCAAAGTGGCAAAACGTCCTCTAAAGGGGTGACATCCTCCTAAATTAGGGTTTTATTTGTGCAAAAAGTGAAATTTTAAGTGAATTGCTTAATATTACTTTGTTAAGGGGGAAAGATTAGGGTTGTTGATCCTTAATCTTGTGGTTTACTCCTTAATTTGTGGACAAGCTATGTTAGCTACATTTTGTATAAATAGAGATCATAAGATCTCATTTGAAACATAACTCTCCCTTTTGTGAGAAGCTTGGTCTGAAATTTGCGCCACACTTAGCTCTTTTATCTCTTGTGCACTTGTTTATGGCTATGTTTATGAATGGTTGATGGAGGAGGTCTAGCGCTAGCTTTGGATGATGCCCTCTAGCTCTTGTGGTGGATCATCTTGGCATTTCTCTTGATCTTGGTATGGTCTTTTACTATTTTGCTATCATTGTTTCAAGTCAAGGTTGTTATGCTAGGAGCTAGGTGGGAAGTATAAGGGCATACACCCCCACCATAGCCTTCATTATTGATCCTATAAGGGTTTGCTAAGAGAAGTATAAGGGCATACACCCTCTTAGCCTAAACCCTAGCCTAGAGAAACTTGCCTTGGGAAGTAAAAGGGCTTACACCTCCAAGGAGGTAGCTTCTCTAAGCTCCCTTTTACTCCATTAACGCAATAGTAAAGGCCCTAGTCATTTATTTGGTGCATTGGAGAAATAAAATATTGCATTGGGAAACGTGATTTTCGGTCATTTTTACTTCTTGCAAAGTGGATTGTATTCCTTGTGCCTTGGGTACCTCACAACCACTAGGGCGTCCCCATCTAGGGGCTACTTATTGCTGCTGTTACAAAATCGCATCTTCAGCCGTTAGGGCTGCAAAAACCCTAACTTACTTGCTTGAATAACTCTCTTATCAACCATTCGATTTTGCTCAAAGTTTGCACACTTGTTCTCCTTGGTCCAACACACTTTTTGGCAAAGTTTGAGGAGATTTCAGTGGCTGATTTTCTTGCTGTAATACATTGAATGTTACAGCCACAAGGCTGATATAATTTGCTGCAGACAAGTGTTTACAACAACCTTATATTTTATGCTAAGAGTATTGGTTTTTCATCTTGAGTTTAGCTAGTCATTCACTAGTTTTTCTCTTGCATTTTCTATTTGATCTTTAGCATCTATTGAGCAGCTTATAGTATCATTTTATTGCTGATATATACTGTTATCTATTGCTGCAAATTAGGGACAGCAAGCTTAACTTGCTGATCCAACTAACATATATTGTTGCAAAGTGTCTTTTCTTGTGCCTCGGGCAGGTACAATCATCCAAAGAAGTACTATACCTATGGGGCAACAATTACTTGACTTACAAGGCATCTTTTCCCATCTTTCATCCCACTTAGATTTGACCTATAGTGGCTTCACTTCCATCCATCTCCATCTCCATCACAATCCCCCTAGGGTCATCGGGATCGCCTCCCTAGAGTGACCTAGTCACCCTTGAAGTGCGAGACCTACATCGAGTTGACATTGGGTGTAGGATTCCCAAGTTGTAGCACTTGGTTTGTGGTTCGGTCGGGTTTTGCCCAACCTACAACTTGCGCTATAACACTACCTCTAGAAGAGTTGCGCCAAGGTTCTGTGGTGTTGCTCAGTTGCAGTTACAGTAGCAGTTGCAGTTGCAGTAGCAACTGCAGGTGCAATTACCAGTTGTGCCAGTTTTGTAGTGCGCTAGTGATGCGTCTATCTTGCGCAGTGTTGCCAGAAGCGGGAGCGTCAAAAGTGTCATTTTCCAAAAATCTTCGGAAGCGAAGCGTCTATTATATATATATATATATAATTTTTTATATATATATTGCATTTATATTCAAAAAAATATGTAGAAAGACAAATTAGCTATAAAATATATGAAAACATGCATATTTGTACATCAATATAAATAGAAATGGCATCCATACTACATAGTTCATCAATGATTAATCATTCAAGCATCAATCATCTAGATTCTAGATTCTAGCCAATCTTGGTAGTGGTTGACTTGAGTCCATCTAGCCAATCATGAGTCCATCCTCCTCCTCCTCCCCTATATCCAATGCAATCCGAGCATTTGTTGATGTGGAGGATGACCCCTCAAGAGGATCACCATCATCAAAAGTGACCGACTCTAGCACTAGTTCATTAAGATCCAAGTTGGCTAATGCCAACTCAACACTGTTGTTCAAACCCATATCATTAAGAAACACATCCCACATCTTTTTCTTTCCCTTCAACCACTCTTCTCCTGCCTGTATATAAGACGAGGTTGGTGTGCACATACTCATACACCACTCAGTCACCTGACACGACGACAAAGAGAAGAGTTCAACATAAGAGTTTATACTTGAGTGAAGGGTACATTTTTATTAGGGTCGTGAT